>JXTB01000383.1:354208-404983 GCA_002914805.1 Parasponia andersonii
AAAAAAAAAAAAAAAAAAAAAAAAAAGAAGAAGAAGAAGAAGAAGACGATGATTTATGTTTTATTATTTTTACTCTTTTAATATAATAATTTTGTTAAAAAAAGGAAAAGTTATTTGTCTTCTACTTTGGCAGTTAGGGGTTTTGGGGCGTATTATCTGCTGATTTTATGTGCCACATGTTTAGTGCATTTAGGAACCACTTTTCGCATGTCAAACATGTTGGAAGATTCCGGTACTTGAACCTGACTAAAAAAACGATTTTATGGGGGAAAAAAAAAGAGAAAGTAAAAACCTTTTTATTTATAGAATATTCTTTTTCTTTTCCTGCCAGAATATAAATATTACTGAAACATAAATAGATGTATTATTGACATGGTTTTGATCTTTTTAATAGCTCATTTCATTTGTTTCTGATCATTTAAAACTATATTTGTTTTTCAGATTCCTATAAAACATAGAACTATGAAGTTTATTATGGGATGAGCGGTTTATTTGTTTTTCAAATCTTTTACAACAATATTTTAAAAAAACAAAACATAAAATATATTATGGAATAAGTCGAACTACGTCTCAGTCAACCTTTAATTACCTACCAATATACATATCAATCTCGCATTATAAGAAATACAATGAGTTAACATTCACTTAGTAAAGACAATAGATGCATAGGAATGATCTGGTATGTTATAAAACATTTATTATACTTTCTACCACTTCTTTTGAAAAACATTTCTGAAAGCACCTCCTTATTAAAAACATATAATCCTTTGGGCTCTTTTTTAAGCATAGCTCCTAATTTCCGCGATATAGTAGACATTCTACTATTCGGCTTACCCTTTTGTGGCCCTTTTGCCTACAAGGATTCACAAACTTTTTTAACTTACATGGCTTATCCTTTTTTGGCCATCTCACTTCATGGGATTCACTACATTCTTTTTCTACATTATCACCAAACCAGGAGCAATACTTCATAAATAATATAACTTTTAAAATTAGATACAATGGTAATAATTCTTTAAACATGATGTTTTTAAAATCATTTTCATTAATTTTTAAAAAACTTATGCATATGCCATGCATATAACATATAACAGACTATACATGCGACTATACATGTATATATATGCACATATTTCATATAGCATTTAGAAAATACTTATACTTACTAGCTTCTTGTAATGCAGTAAAAATATTTATCTTTATCTGCCTCTAGTCAAAATTCCATTTATTCTTCTTATCTAACCCCAAACTTTTTTCTATCTTTCTTTCTTCTTAATTTTTTCTCTAAATGTTACCGTAAATATAGGTCTTTTACTTTTATTTACAACTGATTCTCAGGGCCATCTTTATATACTAATCAAGCTCCTAAAGGTAGCACATCAGTCATCACCATGAACTTGTTAGATCATGCCACCTAACCTAGCCACAAGTTGCTACTTATCAAGTCTAAAACGTTGACACAGAGTGTCACTGATCTTGTTTGGATATTTGACACTTAGTACCTTTCCACAATGTGCTTCGATTGGACGTATCGTGTTTTTAGCTTCGATTCGACATATCGTGTTTTTACTTTTACACCTTGTGCTCAACATATAGCACCTCATGCTTACATTCAAAATCTCAACGCCACATGCTTTACTTTTGACACAAAATCTAAATTTGCTAATTTGTATTTAATGTCTAGTACAAAAATCAAGAAATAATAACTTCTCTCTAGAAACTAATCTCAATATCATAAATCTTTTTGGCTTTGTACTAGTAGCATATCTAGAAACTACTGTGTATTAGTAGAAACTTAACTATTAATTTTCGATAAAAATTCTTTTCTTTCGATAAAAATTCTTTTCTTTAAGCATAATATCTATCTTGAAAAATTTACAATGTTAAACTCCTCAGATAGCAACATAACTAATTCCAATAGCTTAAAAACTTAGCACAAAAGTTAGCAAAGTAAATATGCCAAAAAAAGGACTGCATCAGGGATTAATCATAGCAAATAACGAGTTGTTTACGAATGGTAATTCTCGTGGGAAATTGACTAAATAACCTGGAATTACATATCGTAAGTTTACCAAAGATCATCAACCATAGGTCAACAACCAAATGAATTGATTATTCAAACTAGTACGAAAATAAAATGTGTATTTCCAGAATTCAACAATAGTTGCACAATATATGATTACGGGAACGAAAAAAAAAAAAAAAAAAAAAAAAAAAAAGAGTACTTGAGGCGAACAAAATACAAAATTTTGATGGAATATCTCTACTCAAGGGAAGGCGTTGAACTGTAAGTTACTCTATATCAAATGCAAAATTAGACGCAGTTAAGAATCGGCAATTCCGAGAAACTAGCTAGAATAGTAATATTGAGCAAAATGAAGAACTATCAAGAGCTTCTGTTGAAGGCTTTGGTGCTAGAACAAATAACAATGTGTTGCCAGTCACGGCTAGCAATCTACATATTGCGCTTGACTCTACGGGAAAACTTCTCAGTGGAGGGCAGAGTTTCATTGCACAATTCATCCTCTAGACCGTAAACAGTAGCTTCCACACAATTATGAATAATTATCAGTCCTCCATCGTGCAAAAGAAGCAAACGCCATGTAGATGAATCCCTAAAAAAGGCCACTGGTCTGTCAATGCAACACATCCAGCAAGTAAAACCAGGAGAAGTAATGATCTGGAAGAAATGTAATTGATTCACAACTAGTCTATTCAGAAACAAGAACAGTAGATTTGAGGAAAGCTAGACGGTTTTTCGTGAGAGTAATCTTCTCTTCTACTTCTGCTGCTTTTTCCCGGACACCATGGACGATATGTTCTGGAGCTTTCTCTACAAACTGCACAGTAAAACAAGGTAGATGTCATTAGAGAAAGACGGTAGATAAGATCAACTTCGATAGAAAGGTACTATGAGAAACGGAAACAATAATTTATACATTCTAAAAACGATAATATGCAAACATTAATAGTGATCTGATCTCAACTTCAGAACAAAATGGTTTTGCACCTAGATCCACCAGCTCTTAAGAAGATCATATAAAATGCATTGGTATAGCAACCTTTAATTTTTATTTTTAATGCGAGTAGCCTTTCTTAAAGTTTCTTATTTGAAAATTTCTGTTTGCTTGTAGAACAAATTTTGCTTAAAAATCAAAAATATGCAATTGCACTACTAAATACTTTGTTACATCAAAAGAACGCACGCTTGAACATGAGTTTAGTACATACTTTAGGAGAACTAAGGCGAGCAGCAAATCCCTCATATTCTGTTTCCATCTTGGAAAGGCGATTAGTAAGACGGTCAACTTCAGCAGTTATATCAACCATATCTGCCAGAGGGAGATAAGCCTCTAGTCCTTCACCGGCTACTAGGTGGACTGATTGATCCGCATTCCCTGAAGATATTATATCCACCATAACAAATGGCTCACAATTTGATTTATAAGAAAAATGAAAAATGACAATAAAATATGGAAAAGAAAACATATTAAACCTCTTTCTCCTTCTGCACCAAAATTATGGAAGAAGACATACCTGGAGGAGAATTTGTAAAATGCATGTTTTGTAGATCTAGCCGAGATAAAAGTGCTAAAGCCTCCTTTTCTTGCTGTATCAAAAAAATAATATTGACCAATTAATATCTTTAGAAATAAAATATGAGCAAAAATTCATAAAGTTTGAATACATTTCAGAAAACTGAGCAACATTTGCCATTTATTTTGGTGTTCCTTGCGGAGTTAAGTGCCGTGCTTGCCAGCATATGTCACTGTAACATTATCAATTTTGTTTTCAAAAACTTCTGAACTTCAATGCTTAGCATTGCAGTTTCATCTGATACAGAGCCTATACCCATATAGAGCATATTCACACTTACAGTTAGACTAACACACACAACAACCATACACCAGGCATGAAACGGAACACGCACAACCACCATACACCAGGCATGAAACAGGTTTGACATACACAAAGTAATATTACAGAAAAGAAAAAGCATGAAAAACAGGGTTATTATTATTTATTTGCAAATTTCTTGTTCCAGAGCACTCATTAATGAATCAGTTCACTAATACTATTTTAGCAGTTACATGTTGAGTGTTGACAAACCTGTCTAGTTAAACTGCAAAAAAATACAAGTGTAGGTAATGTTGGAAAAATTAGACAATCCTATCCTGAAAGGTAAACTTGACTGACTGTAAAATATTGTCATTTGGCAGATTTTGTTTCCTAATCAGCTTATTTCATTTACTGATTTACACATTATAGGACTGAGTGCTCAGTTTACTGATTGTTAGCTAATGTCTTTTTTAGTGCTATCAACTAATTAATATGAGGAATTATTTATTACTAGTTAACTAATAAATATGTTAAATTTATCTACAGGCCTAAGTATAAAAGCATAGAAGTGATTGGTGATCCAGCTGATACCTCTTTTATCTACCATTAGTTTCAACAGTTGATTTGGAACGGAGACAGAACTTCTAGTCTCGTTTGGACATGAATCTGTAGGTATGTATTTACATGTGCAATTTTGTAGGTCAATCATATACGGAGAGACTCAATTTACTAGGCAACTTCAAACAAATAGGATCCATGTTCGTAGATAATAATTGTCAGTCATTCAGTCTCTAGTTTCAACATGGGTACTTGTTGCAATCTGCTAATAATTTGGCATTTGGCAAGATTAACAAACTGTCAATTTTATGGATCAACTAGGGTAAACAATGACAGTATGACACTACAAAATGCAACCAAGATTCTGTTTATGCATGCATCCGGACATTATCAATTGACTTCATTTACTATACATGGTAATTGGGGAAAAAAAAAATAAGCAAGAAGAAAATTTGATACAATGAATTGTCAGGCTCAGCCTCTTTATTTTCCTGCCAAACTAGGCCAGCAAAACTGGTTTTATGTCAGCCTGATCTGAATCTAATATGGCCCAGATCTACCTAGCACAATGACATCTGAAACATGAACTCTTTTTAGGCTTACTAAAGGTGCTGGCTAATTTTTTGTCTCTCAGAACTCTCAACATAAATGAACTGTACTTACAGATATATACTGGATAACTTCTTCATTCGCAACTATGGATGCTGATATCCTCTTAGCTGGCTCAACAGAATATTCTGCTCTCGCATTCCGAATAGCTCTAGTCTGAGAATTATAAGAAGCAATAGAAGTGAGGACTTTCCAAATGCTAAAAGAAAAAGATATAAGTGCCAATGCAGATGAGTGTGAAGACATTGACAGAGAAGTAAGAGCTAAATTTATTAATTCTCACCAGTGCTTGTAAATTTTCAAACTTTTTTATCGAGTTGCTATCCCTAGGAAGGGAAGTCCGTGGCCAGGGAGATACTATAAGAGCATCTTTTCTGTTGGGGAGTGCCTGTACAAAAGCAAAAGACACTGAAAATTAATGAAATGTAGCCAATTGTTACACTTCAAGAATCAACGAGTTAATGAGAACCAATAAATCTTGTAGAAAGTTGATTATTTAACTGCACTATATGTTTAAGAAGTAAGATATCTTGTCACAAAATAGAAACTTCGGACAATTAAGCATTTATTTATTAACAAACATGCAAAATAAACATGGATAACTATCATTCATTGATCTTAAAAGCAGCCATCAGCAAATCTCTGACACTACTGGGCAGGAAATTCTGGATAATGAAATAGAATTTCTGATAACACTCAAATGGTTGACGTGATGAATTCATAGAATTGTTATGTGGTAAAAACATTTACCGTAAAAATTTCTCCGAGGAAAAATAAGAAACCACAACAGCTAGAGAAGTTAAATTCTACATGAGCGTGAAATATAGTGATACGGCTTACCTGCCAGAGCTCCTCAGTTACAAATGGCATGAAAGGATGTAAAAGTTTAAGTATATTCTGGAAAACATACAATAGAACTGCCTGTGCTACAGAGGCTACGGAGTGACCACCAGAGTGGTAAAGGCGAGCTTTACTGGCCTCAATATACCTGAAAGTTACAAAAAGGTGTACTGATGGAAAATGGAAAATGGAAAATTGGGAAAAAGGAAAAAGAAAAGAAAAAATAAGACAGGTATTAATATATATTTGTATACAATACATATATCTAGATAATTTTTGTTATTGATTATGATAAAAAATTACACAGTTCTACCAAAAAAGTCTTCCAAAATTTTTGGACATCCGCATTGTTATACACAACCTATGGAACACCTCAAAACTGTTTGATTTCCCACATCTTAATTAAAATGAAATCCTCCTCAATCTCCAAGCCAACATAATACGTATAAGTAGACCATTTTTCTGTTACAAAAAGATGTGTCAAGTTACTCTCTATTGTGTTTAGTTCACGAAATAGAAGTTTGGATATTCTGTCCGACGGTAGTTCTTTAGAATAGAATGACCCTGAGTAGTCAAATACCAACTGAAAATTAGTCATTGCATATTAGATTTAAATTTCTTCCTCAAAGAAATCAGGTGGATTGGGAAGTCAGAACACAGAGCAAATACATATGTCCTTCCTCTTCCCTCTACCAAATCTTTCTCCCATCATCCCACTCTATTCCTTTCATTTTGTTTCTCTGCCTCTCCCTTAGCTTGTTCCTTCAGCAAATTTTATTATTATTATTATTATTATTATTATTTTGCTTAGGTGGAGAAGGAGCTAACAGGTATAAACATCTCATTGATTTCCTAAGTGGAGAAGGAGCTAACAGTTATAAACATCTCATTGATTTCCTTGGATTTGTATTTTTATAACATTTGCACCCAAGCCCTCTTAATTTCAAATTCTTATAAGTGGCTCAACTTTTCCTTTCTCTTCTAATAGTCAGTAACGCTAGCTTCTACCAAGTGAAGCAAAATTGTTGAGTAAATATATCACAAGCCTTTATCACACCATGATTTTCCCAAAATAACTCATAATAACCTAATTTTTCTGTTCTTTTTCTCCGTTTTACCTTGCCCCAAAATAATAATAACTCATTAAGCATACTGAACAACGCAACCCATGCAGAGTACATATGACCAGAAAATGAAATTTTGCCACCAATAGCAGTAAGCTACTGGGAGCCTCACATGGGAAACTTTTGAAAAAAGTATGCTAAATAGAGGTATCAAATATTAAAACACAAGACTGCTTAGACAATCAAATTTCAATACTTATAATCCAGTCTTCTTAAAGCTTAAGCAATTAGGAAATACTCATTACCCGTTCTTCTTAAACTTAAGCAACTAGGAAACAAACCCACTAATCATTTAAAAATAAAATTAAAAAAAAAAAAAAAACCATGTTAGTTTGTGATTGTTGCGCCATATTGCATAGGATCATTACTAAAGATTGGAGGGTCAGAAAATGATTAGGCTGAGTTCTATCTAGTGTTTCATAGATGGATTAGTGAATGGAAAAGTTTTTTAATGTTTGGCATATGATCAGATTGGACTAATTGTTTTATAAGAAAAAACGTAGAACAGGAAAAAAGTTGACTTTTTGAAAAATAGATTATAAATTAAAACTAACAAAAAAATTTACATAAAGAAATATAAATTTATCATCTGATTATATTGTAAATTAAAATGCATTTTAAAAGTCAAATGCACGAACCCGGAGAAAAGAAAAAATCCATATAGCAATACGTGATATACTCAAGTAACAGAAGCAATGAGATATCAAGTAAAAAGAACAACAATTCCAATAATAATCAATACAATTCCAATAATAATTAATATGTGCATAACATAATCATTAATTCTCAACCAAAAAAAAAAAGCAAAAAGGACATTCAAATTCATCAAAACAATCCATGAAGATAGAACCAAACCTTTCAGTTTTCTTCAAGCAANTCAGGGGAAGAGGAAGGGATAAACTGTCTTCTCTAGTCCTAGGGTAAATTATCCCATGCATGACGAGAGTTATATCCCCTCAAGGGGATCATGTGTGTGGTTTTGGGATAAAATCCTAGTTCCACCATCATTCCTGTATGTCAAACGCGAACTAAGTTTTAATTTCTTACCAAGAGATCAAGAGAACTTGGGCAAGCCCTTTTCTTTCTTATAAGGAACAGATACATTGTTTTATAGGATAGATACAAGAATGGAGACCAAAATGTCTCCAAAAAGGGAACGCTTCAACGGAAATCAGACAAACTTTAAATGCTACAAAACTATAAACGTTCTTTTTATTAAGGGTTTTTTGGCATGGTTGCCCCCTCAATTTTTCGTGGATTGGCAACGTAGCCCCTGAATTAAAATTTTTTGCAATTAACCTCTTAAATTCTCAAAACAGTAACAATTAACCCCAAACCGTTAAGAATTGTTAAATTATAGACGGAAATGACATGTGTCAATTATGTGATGTATTCTTTAGGGGTGTACATGGTATTTCCTTAAATAGTCATTTATTTGGAGTGAAAATACAAAGAAATTTAAAAAATTTTGGTAAAAATAAAAAAGTCTAAAATTCAAACTTTGCTAAAATTATCTCTAATCGAATTTAAATCACCCATAATTAACTAAAATTAATTAAAATTTAATTGAAATTATTTAAATTTAGAAATATTAAAAAAATAAATTTAAATATTCAAATTAAAAAATAATTTAAAATATTTAAATTTATTTTTTTAATATTTCTAAATTTAAATAATTCAATTAAATTTTAATTGATTTTAATTAATTATGGGTAATAAAAATTAGATTAGAGATCATTTTAGTAAAGTTTGAATTTTAAACTTTTTTATTTTTACCAAAACATTTTAAATCTCTTTTTATTTTCACCCCAAATAAATGACTATTTAAGGAAATATCATTTACACCCCTAAAGAATACATCACATGACTGACACATGTCATTTCCGTCTATAATTTAACAGCCCTTAACGGTTTGGGGTTAATTGCAAAAAATTTTAATTCAGGGACTGTGTTGCCAATCCACGAAAAATCCAAGGAGCAACCATGCCAAAAACCCTTTTATTAATCGAAAAAAAACTGAATAAGAAAAAAGAGAGGACAAGGAATCTATTAAGATGAAAAAATAGACACTAAAAAAATAACTGAAAATCAAAACAGATATTTGAAACCAAGAGTAATAAACAAAAACAGAAGATCCTTAAATTCGGCGAAAAAAACTTTATTCTTTCCCACCGAAGGCCAGAGATGCCTTCATTCATATTACTTTGACAAATATCTTAGAAGAGACCTAAATCTTGTCATTCAATTTAGTTTAATCTTTCTTATGTTGTGATTTAATTTTATTCAGAAGTAAATTCATGCATTTTCTAGATTTGAGGTGCATACAGTCAGATGACACACATTATACTATGAGAATCAATTTGGGAAAAAATTATATACCAATCCGCAAAATCGCCCCAAAAGAAATCATATGTCTCTCTCCCAACATCTCCAAAGAAAAATTTGTCATAGCTTACAGTGACCGCATCAATCAGCAAGTGAAGTTTTGATATCTGAAGATGAAAAAGATAATTAATTCATATAGTGATGGTTAATGATAACCCAGTCGTGCAGAAGACATGGATACGAATGACTTACCACCCAACATTCTGGCAAAGGTAGGATGTGAAGAGACTCCTTATCAAACTGAAAGCATATATTTTTTGGGTAAAACAGATTCAGTTCAGGCATACCATAAGAAAGTATAACTACACAAAATCCAACAAACTGATAATCGAGAAAAGGCAAGATTTTATATATATTTCACAGTGGAAACTCCGAAAATATCCTGAGAATTCAGGCAGCAGCTGCTATTTATTTGGTTGGATAAGTGTTTGGTGGCGGGATAAATATAAGGGATCGTTGATGTCAAAATTGTAGGAAAGAATTAGACAACACAAAAACAAAGAGAACATATTTAAAACGAGGATCTTCACTCTGTATCATCAAAACACACCATAACATAAACTGCCAAGGGCAGAATCTTTTCTGTAGTTTCTATCACCCTCAATATTGGAAGCACATCATAGACAGAGAAAATTTAAGTTGACTGGACTGGTAAATGTGTCTAAAATTGACCATACAATAAATAAAAATGAAAGGAAATTCATCACCATTAGTAATGTACTTTTACCAAAAGAAAAGGTTATATTCCAAGGTTTAAGCACCCTAAAAGATTAAATGGAATATTTTCTAGAGAAGTACAAGCTTTTTTTTTTTTTTTTTAACTGCTTTCTTTTGCTTTTTCTTTTTCTTTTTCTTTTTCTTTTTGTGATCAGATACAAGTAACTTTACCAAATAAAGTATAATGTACAATGGAGAAAAGATGTCCTCTAAACAACAAACAACACAGAATCAACTAACAAAGTGCAATCATTACATGAGACTTCATACAAACCCCAACCCTAAGAATGCAAAGAAAGAGGAATCTCCTTAAATGCCTCTATAGAAGAAACCCACAAAGACCTCCAAATACTTGAGGTCTATCCCCATAAAACCGGCCACTGTTTCAGATATTCCAAAATATTCTCCTATGTCATTCTAACCAAGCCAAAATAATGCCAAAACAGCAATACACAACAAAATCTTTAAACTTCCGTTGCATTCTAGGATTATCCTTATCTCGAATATATCATAATACGACCAGGGAAGTTTCCATTCCAATTTCAACTCTTGAAGCAACTTCTCCCACAAACAAGAGGCAACCTTACAATTCAAAAATAAGTGGTCCAAGCTCTCAGCATCTTCCTTGCACAATACACAAAAGTGAAGCAAGGTTGGAATAAAGACTATCAGGGGTATTTCTTTAACCCAGACATCCTCTCAAAACAGAATCATCGAATGGTTAACCTTACCCACCCTTAATTAAGTACTATTTAAAAACTTGGGTTAACCTTGGGAAAGGACTTTCCATGGGCTTTTATATGTCATTTTATTAGCCAGACCTGCATCTCATCCATTAATGTCCAATCCATATTTACTTTTTATAAAAAACTCAATGATCTCTATTTCTTTCATTGTGCTTAGTAGCTAATATTTGATTTCAGCGTCAAATTTAGAACCCAGTGTCATAAATCTACGCCCTCCCTTAGTGATACAGCTCATTCCACTGCCCTCGTGTACAATGATTTCCACATGGATTGGAACAAACCCAGTTTCCCCCACAATTTCCAGTCATCAAGTTTGTGTACTTCAGTTTCCATACCAAAGATAAAAGTAAAATTAAATATTTTTCAGTTGTACAAGTTTCTAAATGCATGTTTAGTGGGGAATAGTAATAGATGACTTTTGCAAATTTTGAGGTAGCATAAGAAGAAATGGAAGTATGCATCTTTGCTGTGAAAACCTCTGCAAGGCAATGGAATAGAGCAGCCTTTCTCCTATTATGCAGTTGAATGTAATTCCATGAGTTTCAAGGAAATTAGAGGAAGGTTGGCAAGTAGGCACATGCAAGCCAAATAACACACACGCAGATGATTTCTAAATTTCAAGAATATAAATCCACTGATGCAAACAGGAATTCCATGTATAAACAAACCTTGGGAACAGCAAGACTGAACTAACCTGGAAGGAACGTATGCTTTCCCAAACAGATGCCTCATCTTGACTAGGTAAGTTCTGCAATATGAATTTTCCAGCATTCCATAATTTGTTTGTGAATGCCTTATTGGCAGTTAACCTCTCAATGGATAAATTAAGGTCCTGGCAGAAGGAACTTAGATTGATTGACAGAGATAAAGAAGTGTATTAACAAAAGATTTATCACAAGTAAAAGTGCACTCAAATATCTAGTTGTGTTCTCTTCTACGAATTCTGAGTTGTGGCATTGACACTAAAAAGCTAGGGAAAACAAACCTGACCAGCAGTTCCCAAAGCAAGTGTGAACCGTAAAGCATCTGTACCGAATTCCTTGATAGTATCTAATGGATCTATAACATTCCCCAATGTTTTAGACATTTTTCGCCCCTGAAAGAATATAGAGTACAGTACAAAATTGGTCCAATTAATTATCATATATCAAAATCTAGGGGTAACAGTGAATTAAAAAGAAAAATAATGTATAGAAGACCAGATGCCATAAGAATTATAAAGCGATAACGAAAGGAGGGATAATAATTATGCTAAACTGTTTTTACTTTTTCTATACGATAAATATGAATTACTAAAAAATTTGAGAGTCGAAGAAACTAATTGCACAAAGCAATGGCATTCTAAACACTATGGACCAATGCAATGAGACTTTAACGCAGGAATTTTGTAAAAGGGAAAAAGAAATTTCAGAGTAAATCCTAGGCGGACTTTATCTTTACAAATGTCTGAAGGTAGAAATAAATCCTCACCAGACTTTTTTTTTGAGAAAAAAAAAAAGGAAAAAAGAAGAAAAGAGGGGGGATGCAGGTCCTAGGCAGATGGTATCAAATGGACTTATAAACAATTAAATCAAATATCAACATTCAGTACATTATTTAGGCATTTCACTCACTTGTGAATCCCTAATAAGACCATGTAGGTAAACATATGAAAATGGAACTTTGCCAGTGAACTCAATGCCCATCATGACCATCCTCGCAACCCAAAAGAACAATATGTCATGCCTGCACAGGAATGAAAGCAGTACTGTTTAACAGTATTTAAATTAATTTAGAAGTCCCTTTCTTTTCTTTCTTCTGCAAAAAAGAAAATATTCCCTTAAAATAAAGAGATGACTCCGAACACCGAAACAGAATATGATTTCATGGCAGATAACACTGGTTGCCCTTTTCTAGATGATATTATGGCAGGTATATCAGCTTGCCTTACCCTAGATCATTTCTAAGCCATTAAGTTGTTTAAGACAAACTGATGCGGAATGAGATCTTACTTGATAATAAGGCTTTGTAATTATTTAATCATTACGATCTTTTAGTATTATTATTAAGTTTTTATCTTATTTTTTAACTTTTAGAGTTTTTAGTATGTTTTAAATTCCTAGAATTAGTTTTCTATTTGATCAGAGCCTTTTATTTACCTATCTATATAATGGCTTAGTGATGTTAATTAATTGCCAGATTATTTATTAAAGTACAAATAATTCAGATTTCCTTGTCGTAAAATTATTCAGCTCTCTAAAATTGTTCTTTTTCTATCTGTTGTTCTCTCTTCTTTTGTTAGCATGTCCTACCTCAATTGGTTTCAGAGCTTATAAGGCTCGCTGAGGGAGACATCATTACATGACTGGTAATACTAAAACAATTTAACAGAAAAGAAGACAGAGAAGGCTTGCAAGGGAATACATACCCAGTTTCAAGCATTGTTGTAGGATAAAACTGCTTAAAATCGTCTGATGATATGTCTGGCCAACCAAGAGTACTAAAAGGCCATAATGCACTGAAGACAAGAGTAAGAAGATACACTTTGTTAAATAATTAATACAAAGCATTTATTTGATATACTGACTGAATATAGAGGGGAAAGTATGAAATACATATGTGAAACCAACAAACCTCCACATTTACTACAAGATAAAAGATAGCATCTCTAACAAACTTGTAAGCCTAGGAAGAGATTTCTTGCTTAGTTTCTTCTATTTTTCT
This sequence comes from Parasponia andersonii, assembly GCA_002914805.1. NCBI lineage: Eukaryota > Viridiplantae > Streptophyta > Magnoliopsida > Rosales > Cannabaceae > Trema > Trema andersonii. The sequence goes on from JXTB01000383.1 coordinate 367,731, forward strand.
TTTGATATGAAATGAACAGTTTCCCTAGATATAAATAAATGAATCGAGCAAAGAACCCGTGAAGATAGGAGCAGCTCCTTAATTTTTATAATTTCTTTTATTAACAATAACAAACTAAAAAAATCCATGCACATTTTACGCACTATTATCGAGTGTATTCAAGAGGAGATAGCTATATAAACCATATCTAATTTCAACATTTCAGAGTGACTGGTATCAATAAAAGGTGGAGTCTATTATAGGAAATATTTTTATTCAAGATCAAGATTCTAGTTCCAAAAGTTGATAGGAAGAGCCAGCAGAAAACAGTGATAACGGGTACTAGACAGTATCAACAAGGATTCCTGAAAAGAATTACAACAATGAAATAAAACAAACTAATCTTTTAATATATATATATATACACACACACATAAATAGGAACAGAGATTTCATAAATTGTAGAATAGAGTACAGAAATAAGAGATGTAATGGTTTTCTACTGCATAATGTATTGTGCGACCATCCCTTTCCCCTTCAGTTTCAATGATCAGGGTAACTCAAGCAGCATTATTGATGCAAAAACAGGAGTGGAGAACTCTGAAAAGATTATAAATTTCAAAAGATAGAAAAGATCACAACTAGATAGTAGATCAAACATTCAATTCTAACTCTATATTCATATTATCAAACACTTTAGTTCTATATTTTTGCAAAGACAATAGGACGACCAAGCCGAAAGTAGAAAGCATATGTGGCTCTTTGCAATTTTAAGAAACCAATTTGTGCATAAACAGATATTCCAATTGCAAGTATTTTTTCCAAAGATTACCAACCTTGAAAACCAAGTATCTAGTACATCTGGATCTTGATAAATATTTACATCTCTCCCGTATTTCTCGTGCGCCTTCTTAAGAGCTTCAGCAGCATTTCTAGCAACTATATATTCTTCTTCATTGTCTTTCCCTTCAATGTACCAAACTGGTATGCGGTGTCCCCACCACAGTTGCCTACTTATGCACCAATCCTTAATATTTGATAGCCAGTGATTATAAATCTGAAAATAATAAAAGGCTAAGAGTAAGGAAATGAAAAGGAACCATTTACAAGAGAAAAAAAGGATAAAGGGCTGCAGTGGTTGATAATTCATGGTATCAACATTCAAGGTCACATCTGTTTCATGCTTAAACGCGATGCATACATCCAAAGCTGAAGAGTGATGAGCATAAGTGGTGTAATATACAAAAGAGGCTTCATCGAAATCAAAACAAAGTAACAATATAAAACATGGCAACAACTCTACCCATTTAAAACGGGCTAAACACCTAAATAAAATAGACAAAGTATGTACTTTCTCTCGCTTTCCCCTTGTTTTGGTACAATGCATTTAAGAACACCTAAATATAAAAGACAATAACGTTTTTTTCTTTCTTATTTTTTTGTGTCCCATTCCGTCTCTCTTTTTTTTTTTTTTTTTGAATACTTGTCCTTCCGGAACCCTTCAATCTTAATTGATAGCCAAACCTCATGGGAGCAAACCATGAACCTAACAACTCAACTGACCCCTCATTGTCCCTGCCATCCCAGTTTGATATATGCTAGAGTCAATGGGCATGAAAAAACAGAGTTCACAGACCTTCTCAAATCTTTCAGGAAGGATTTTCAAATCTCCTTTTTCCACAGCTTGAAGGGCGTTCTCTGCTAGGGGCTCCATGGTTACAAACCATTGCTTGCTTACTAGTGGTTCAATCACCTAATACATTAAAAAGAAAAAAAAAACAAAAACAAAACAAAATGTTGGTAAGAGCAATAAGAAAATTCTATATGGTTGAGGTATTTCATCAAACTATATTTGAATGAATTCTCAGTAAAACAGAACAAACTCACTTCTCCACCACGCTGGGATCTGGGCACTCGTAAAGTGTGCGGCTCCTTTTTCACAGCTAGACCTGTCTCTTCCAGATCCGCCCATAGTTTCTTCCGAGCCTCAAACCGATCAAGCCCACTAACGTTATCAGAGAATCATTCCCAAATTAGAGACAACATAACACAAACAGGTGTACTCGGTATAATCCAGTACAAAAACATAACAGGCCTGAAAAATAAAAGCAAAACAAAAAACAAAAAAAAATACCAGTACAGTCCGGCAACATTGTTAAGCGTTCCATCCTTGTTCATCACATTAAGTATCGGGAGACCAAGCTTTCTAGCAAGATTATAATCATTATGATCATGTCCCGGACTTATCTTCAACACACCAGTCCCAAAATCTTTGTCAACAAGCTGCCAAACAACAATAATCAGTAAATAATATCAGGTGATGTATCTATTACTTTGGCGAAACCTTGTGAGTTATACAATTGCAAAAATACGACGATGCGTTTTCACTATGAAACTCAACAAAGCTTTAGAAAGGTATTTTCACAATGAAACTCATCAAAGCTTTAAAAACATTTGGGTAAGCTAACATAAGTCCTTTTTGACAAGAGAAACAGGTACTTTGGGGATGCATGGCATGAATTGTTTTCCATCTCTATCATATCTAAACCATGCTTGTACAAAAGATTGATAATCAAATCCTTCACACATGAAAATGCTAATGTCAACAGAGTTGTTAGGCTTTTAATTTACATATAACATTGGCGAACGTGCTGATGTCGAAGAAATCCCTAGAAAACATAAGTATTTAGCTCAAAATACAAAAGTTTTAATGGAACTTCATAAATGCTAAAACCATCAATGTTGCATAGTTTACACTACTTATAGGGCTATAGTATTGTACATATGACAACTTTAAGCCAAGTGTATCCCATTCTCAACTCTACTTTGTGGTATATACTATATAGCTACATACTAATCTTGATATCTACGTATTCCTTTGTCTTACAGGATGTTGTTTTCAGTGGTTTGGCTGAGAAGAAATAGCAGGACTTTACTAGGATAAATTCTTGGACAGGATTTTATACTGGACTTTAACTTTTACCCAAACTGTGTACTACATCTCAATTCCTTGTATAAGCAGTAATGATAAGAAAAGAATTGTATTTCACTCACTTTTTACAGGTTCAGAGGAGTCCCTTTAATAGGGAAGGTACAGAGCTGATACGATCAGGAAGCCAGGGAGGGAAAAGGGTGATTACGTATAATTAAGAAATTTCTAAAAAATTCTGAATCTTATTACAAAATAAGGTAACTATCTAATAGGTAACTATCTAATACAGCTAATTTACATAATTCTAGCACACGGTTTCATTAATCAGCTCCTACACGATCTGCTAATTGACAGAAAATATCCAACATTTGTTTCCAAATATATGTCAACACTCCCCCCCTCAAGTTGGTTGGTAAGGATCAAATAACCCAACTTGCACACTAAACCTTCAAAGACTTGTTTCTGCACTCCGTTCGTGAATATATCAGCTAGTTGATCCTTGGTTGTTACATAAGGCATACAAATTGTTCTATTCTCTAGTTTCTCTTTGATGAAAAGCCTATCTATCTCAATGTGTTTAGTCATGTCATGTTGAACTGGGTTATATGAGATACTTATTACCACTTTATTATCACAAACAAATTGCATAGGCAACTCAACCTTTACTCCTAACTCCTTAACTAATTTCTTTAACCACAGCAATTTGCAAATTCCTTGAGTTGCTACTCGAAACTCTGCTTCTGCATTACTTCTTACAACTATTGATTGCTTTCTACTCCTCCAAATTACTACGTTACCACAAAAGAATGTGCAAAAACTTGAAGTTCATCTTCTATCATTTACGCAGCTAGCCCAATTTGCATCAGTGAACGCTTCTATTTTCAAATATTGACCACCTGTAAATAACAAACCCCTTTCTGGAGTTCTTTTCAGATATCTCAAAATTTTGTAAACAACCTCTAAGTGTTCCTTAGTTGGTGAATGCATATATTGACTAACAACACTCACTGAAAAATCCGGCCTAGTATGGGAAAGATAAATTAGTTTCCCAACTAACCTTTGATATCTTTTTCTATCCACTGGTTTTTGATTGTCTGCCATTCCAAGTTTTCATCAATTGGTATATCATTTGGTTTACAACCCAAGATCCCTACTTTAAGCAAGTCGAATGTATATTTTTTGTGTCACAACAATACCATTTCTTGATCAAGCTACCTCTAATCCCAGGAAATATTTTAAAAAACTAAGATCCTTAATTTCCAATTGTTCTCCCAAGAACTATTTTAATCGCTGAATATCTTCAAGGTTGCTGCCAATTACAATTACATCATCTACATAGACAATTAAAACTGTGAGCTTTCCTTCCATTGACCTTTTCAAGAACAAGGTATGATCCGCTTGTCTTCAGGCTAAACCAAACTTTCTGATGGACTTTGAGAACCTATCAAACCATGCACGAGGTGATTGCTTCAATCTATAAAACGAACACTTCAACTTACAAACAATGTTCTTCCCATAGAAGTTCTTGAAAACCCTAATGGTAACAACATTTATATTTCTTCTTCCAACTGCCCATTCAGGAATGCATTTTTAACATCCAGTTGAAGGGGCCATGATTGATTTTCAGCAAGCGACAACAAAACTCTTATTGTGTTCATCTTGGCTACTGGAGCAAAAGTCTCTAGGTAGTCAATGTCATAAGTTTGAGTATAGCCCTTTGCAACTAGCCACGCCTTGTACCTTTCTACCAACCCATCAGCCATGAATTTCGGTGAAAAAAACCCAGTTACAACCAACTAGTGTCTTGTTCAATGGAAGTTTCATTATCTTCTATGTCTTGTTTTTTCCTAAAGCCTTCATTTCCTCCGTTATAGTTATATGCCATTTTGGAACTTTTAAGGCCTCTTGTATATTGTTAGGAATTTCCACAGTAGATAGATTATATGCGAAGGCACAATAAAAAGGTGATAAACGATGATAGGAGATATATTTGGCAATCAAATGTTGAGTACAAGACCGGGTTCCTTATAGCAATTGGTACATCTAGATCATCAAACATATTTGGGATTGGATCTGGTAAAAGATTACCTTCACTTTCTTTAGACTCAATATTGGTTGGAGGATTTAGCATTTCTAATTGGATTAGATATGGTTGTACTAGCCTACTAAGATTTTTTCTTGTGGAGTAGACGCGTGAAGTAGGCATGTGAACCTCTGCTCTCCTTGGCAACGATTGAGGAATAGGAGTGGTAGGACTTTTTTGCGGCGACGATTGAGGAATAGGAGTAACATGACCCTTTTGTGGCAATTTTTATGATAATACCTGAGAAGATTCCTGATTTATAGCAGGTAACTGAAAATTTAGTGAAAAAGATTTAGATAATGATGATTCCCAAAAGTGATCTTCCACTAATTTCTTCCCCGAAGAGAAGTCTAGGAAAAAAGGCATATTTTCAAAAAATGTAACATCAAAGGATAAATAATACTCTTTTGCCATAGGATCATAGCATTCATATCCCTTTTGCGTAGGGGAATATCCTAAAAAAATGCATTTGACAGCTTTAGGATCTAATTTACTATGATTATGACTATAAATATGAACTAAAGCTCGACACTCAAATATCTTGATTAGAAGTGATTCAATTATTTTTGTTTGTGGAAAGATTTCATTTAAAATTTGAATTGGGATTTGAAATCCTAGAACTCTAGATGAAAATCTGCTTATTAGATATGATGTTGCTAATAATGCCTTCCCCTAAGAAATGTTTAGGAACCTTTGTAGTAAACATCAATGCCCTAGCTACCGCTAAAAGATGTCTGTTTTTTTCTCTTAGCAAGGCCATTCTTTTGGGGACTATTGACACAAGAAGATTGGTGAATAATATCATTTTCTTTTAAAAATTCTCCCAAAATCCCCAAAAAAAAATCACCCATTATCTATTCTCAAAATTCGAATCGGAACACCAAATTGTGTTTTTATCATTGTTAAAAAAATGTTAAAGCAATGAAACGCCTCAGATATTTCCTTTAAAAGGTACAACCGTGCTTTTCATATTGATCAGAAGGGAAAACAAGAACAAAAGCTTATTGATGAATCTTCTGACAACCAATTCACCAAGAACAATCGGGCCTCCTCCATGATTTTGTGAGTCAGGCCAAACCAACCACTGTCAATACACTTTCTTGTTCCCTAGTAGGTAATCAATTCAAAAATATTCCTTAGATAATTGATTGAGGAGCATCGGATCATGTGATTGGTGTGTCAAATCTATTTACATCATATATTTCTTGTTCCGAAAACAAAAGTCCTACCACTTCTATTCCTTAATCGGTGCCAAGGAGAGAAAAGGTTCACATACCTACTTTACATGTCTACTCCAGAAGAAAAAATCTCAGTAGGCCAGTATAGCCACATCCAATTCAATGAGAGATACCAAATCCTCTAACTGAGATTGAGTCTAAAGAAAGTGAAGGCAATCTCTTACTAGATCTAATCCCAAATATGTTTAATAATTTAGATATACCAAGTACTATAAGGAAAGAAACCAGGTCTTATACCCAACATCCGATTGCCAAAGATATCTCCTATCATCGTTTATCTCCTATTTATCATGCCTTTGCATATAATCTATCTACTGTGGAAATTCCTAACAACATACAGGAGGGCTTAAAAATTCCAGAATAGCAGACAGTAGTAATGGAGAAAATGAAGGCGTTAGAAAAAAAATAAGATATGGAAGATAATAAAACTTCCATTGAAGAAGACATCAATTAGCTGCAGATGGAGTTTTTCACTATTTTTTTTCCTTAGCGTTATAGGATTAGTTCGGCTCTAATACCATATAAGCAGTAATGATAAGGAAAGAACTGTATTTCACTCACTTTTTACACATACAGAGGAGTCCCTTTAATAGGGAAGTTATAGGACTGATACGATCAGGAAACTAGGGAAGAAAAAAGAAATAAAAAATATGACTACCTATAATTAAGAAATTTCTAAAAAATTCTCAATCTAATTACAAAATAAGGTAACTATCCAATACAGCTAATTTACATAATTCTAGCACATGCTTTTCACTAATCAGCTCCTACACCATCTGCTAATTGACAGAAAATATTCCAGCTTTTGTTTCCAAATATATTTCAACACCTTGTCTTTATGAAGAGTTTATCCTAATCAATATAAAACAAGAGAATTAAAATACATAGCTAATAAAGAGTTAACAAGAACTTTTCACTAACTTAATGATTGCAGACATTTCCTTGATAATTGTGTTTCGTAGCACAACATAGATCAAATTTCCGCTGATCATCATGCAAAAAATTGCTAGTGCATATTTTTTGGGCAACCACTTGGAAAACAGTGTAGTAAACAACAGGACAGGTTGTTCATTCTACTATTGACCTGAGAATTCTGCGAAATTGCCTTTTCTGACTAAATTTCATGGTTAAAATGCTTGTTCAAGTTATTTTTTAGTGGCTATATACCAAAGCACTTATCTGGGACAACCAAGTAGATATTAATGTTCAATAATCCAGTTTATCATGAACCAAGCACATTAAGTTTGGTCACTTTCTTCAAGACGATATTGATTTTTTCACATAATTGATAGAAGCTTAAAAACTTACCATTAAGGGCACTGAATGGTCGTGGTAAACATAACATAGTTGGTAATGCCAAGTAGAACTGACGACCATATTGAACCTTAACTCCAAAATCAACATTATGATAAGTCAAAACCTCGTGAGTCTCAAATTTGCATGTCTTAAATCATAATCTTTGTGCTGCTGAATTACAAGTCAAACCAATCATTGGAATGAGGCTTCCTTTAAAGTACATTATATTTAAGCAATCTCCTGAACGGTCTAGGAGAAGGTCAAGTCCAAAATCAAGAGAAATTGGCATCGTGTCGACAATGAAACAACTCTATGAAGTTCTGCGAAGGAAAAGACCATCCTATAACTTACTTCAGAGCTTGTATGTGTTATGTAAAAGGATTTGTAGACAGTGGATGATCTATTCATTGATTGTTTCTAGATTGTGGGGAAAATTATTGGAGGTATTCAATATCATATGGATAACTCGAGTGTTGAGCAGATTCTTTTGTCATGAGTTCTTCTAGTTAGGTAATAAGTAAACAAATTGTAGAATTTGGCAGTTTGGGCAATCCATTGGGGAATATGGTTAGAAAGAAATAAAAGAATTTTGGAGGATGTAAACACTAGATGTGGCAAAGTCAAATTCTGAGTGACTTTGTGGGTAGTCAACTATGAATTTCAGGAATATTTCGCTTTATGATCTCTTATGAGATTGGAACTCCTTGCAATTGTTCTTCTGATGGACTTCTTGTCCAATATATTATTGTTCTTAGTTCATTAATAGTAGTTCTCATTTCTTACCCAAGAAAAAAAAATTATTTTGATCGCAAATAGTGAAACAACAATAGGCAATGAACAGATCCTTTTGATTGAAAAAGGTGCAATGGTTAATTTACCTTGTCAGCAATTATTGGGACATGACGACCATATGTCAGAGGTACAATAGCCATTTTCCCAATGTACTTAGAATATCGACCATCCTGCAAAATGTAATTTAGAATATCACAAATAGATATATCACACATTCCTTTTAAAAATACATGTACATAACAGATACATTTGCCAAAAAGATTTTCCTCAATAATTTTATGCCAGATGGAACCAATACAATGACTATTTCTTAATCAAAATGAAGCTCTCCTAAACCACAAATAGCAACCAACATTGTCTCAAAAAACGATTTAAGTTTCCACTTAATCATGTCAAGTTTGGCAATTACAAATACAATATATTCAACATTCGTAGCAGACTAATTTTTTTGCCGGTAAAATATAGAGTAATAGACATTTGAGGACATGTATTATACTGCACTTTTGTTTTTCCTGCTTGAATCCTACCTTTTTTGGATAATGACACGAACTAAAACAGGATGTCATTGTTCCAGGCCCAAAATCTTAAGAAAGTACAACAAAGGCAAACTAACGTAGGAACAAACGTGAACAAGACAGATCCATATTTCATTAGTACTAAATCTCCATTCAGACGAACATGTCATGTAACGAAGAGATGTTGGCAAAAATGATTCAAAACAATGATTAACTGAACCAAGTTTCTATTAGAAAGAATGCAAAACTCTAACATATTAGTTGAAGTGCAAAACTCTAAGATATTATTTGAAGTTTGCAACTGAACATTAATAAATGTGAATAAAAAGCCCTACATAACTGTCATTTTACTTTTGATGGTTGCTAGATATTGTTAAGAAAGGATAGAATGTTCTAAGCCTGTTCTAGAAACTAATTTTTTATAGGCTTTTGTTTCACTCAACTATTCTGTACTCCAATAATTTTGTATTTTTTTTCTCCCCATAAGATAAGAACAGAACCTTGTAATAAAATGAACGCATTAGGACTACACTTTTTGCAAATAGCAACAAAAAGCACATCTTTTACTACTTTCTAATGAAGCCTAGGTACAAACTGGATCATGAGAGGAATATTCTTCCCCATTATGTATGCTACCTTTCAACAGTGCAAGGTAACAAACGAACGTAATTGATACCCCAATGAAGAGAGTTAAGAACATGACCAATCAATCACAAAGCTACCTACCTGAGGATGCACTGCAATAGCCACATCACCAAATAGAGTCTCTGGTCGAGTTGTTGCTATTGTCAGGTAATCACTACTAAAGAGAGTTAATATAAAGAGAGTTAATGTATCAATGACTGCTAATAAAATTGAAATACCATAAAACACATTAAAAAACCATAAAAGCACATGCACAAATATACAAAGATGTGTATGTATGTTTCCATTTTAAGGTAATCACTAATCACTCCCCAAATAGTCAAAATATCAGTCAGTATGCACTCTAATGAAACCCATGCATGTATTCTGAAATTAAAAAGACATGCAGAAGATGTATTCAAATGTATCTATAATTTTATTGCATAAGATGAGTAAATCATTAAACATTCACTAAGATGCAAAGGCAAAAATTTCCTACCGATAAATGAAAAATATGGAACACCATTTTAAGAACAAAGCTACATATTAAATGATAATTGATTATTTCTAGTCATCACAATGGAACTACAGGTTTATTACGAAGCATAATATTCCAATGGAATGTTTTCAAAAGAAGTCGTGTTATGAAATCACATTTTCATAAAGGATTAGAATGAGAAATGATTGTCTAGTAATTATTGATTACCACCTTGAACCTCCAGCCACACGGTACTTGATATAATAAAGAGTACCCGATTCTTCATGATATTCTACTTCCTGGGTACACATCGTAAGAGCTACTGTCAAAAATAATGGCTTTAGAGTTGCGAGATGAGTGATTACCTAATCAAAACTTGAAAGACTCACCAAGTCTGAAACAGCAGTTTGTAGACTAGGAGACCAGTTCACCATGTATGACCCTGTTAAAAGAAAAAAAAAAACATTTTATATTCACAATATTGCTTCACCTGGAATCAATTACGTTTTATTTTACCACAAATTGACCTAGCTGTAGCCATGGAGGCACTCGAACTTTTTGCCCAGTATCCTTAAATTTGAGTTATCCCACTTATAGACATATGAATCCAAAAGTTTTTGGGTGGTCGTTGCTTCGAAAATAAACTGATCTTTCAAGGTTACATAGAAGGGAAGGGAAAAATATCAAAAGTATGGACAACCTATTGGTTTAACAATCAATTTCTTTTTTCTTTTTTCATTTTTCTTTTTTTCATTTTTTTTTCTTTTATTTATTTATTTTTTTGTATTGAGATTCCGCACATTCCTAACATTTTCAATTTCTTCATTAATTACCAAATTAAGACTCAAAGTTTTCCAGTACTCAAAAAGGACCATCGGTTTCCCTTTTTTTTTTTCTTTTTTTCGTTTTCCTTTTTCCTTTTAACACGTACAATATTTAGTAGCTCACAGAACCAGCTACTAGGTAACTAAATACAGTTACTTTTATGATGACGATTCTCCAGCTAAAGAATCATAAGAACACAACAGTTCCTGTCTTATGTTTCGTATTTTATTCTCTTTATTTAGTTCATACCATAAAAAGCAAGGAGTTGAGGCAATGACATCTAGCCATTAGAACTCCACTAAAGGATTAGGCAACAATACAATGAAAATTAACAGTACTTTATGGAGAGTTCTTTCATCATGTGAATTTTAAAGTAGGCAATGGTACAAGAATTAGATTTTAGGAGGATTTATGGGTGGGCAATGGCACTTTACAAGACGCTTTTCCCTCTTTGTATAGATTATCTTCTTTCAAGAATAAGCCTATTTCAGAATTTTATGAAGATTCAAGCTGGAATTCAAGGGATTCAATAGGGTGGAATTTTCACTTTGTAAGGAATTTGAGTGATAGGGAAGTTCCTTCACTCAGATGGTCTCAGTGAGAATATGTTCCAACATGAAAGATAAAAGAGTTTGGGTGGAGGATCAATCCGGGTTTTTCTCATGCAAGTCAGCCTTTCTGTGTTTGAGCTATGATGTTAGCGGATCAGCACTCCCTACAACCAAGATTTTTTTGGAAAGCTCTGGTTCCGTCTAAAGTCAAGATGTTCACTTGGTCGTTAGCTTTGGGAAAACTGCATGTTCAGGATGTGTTAAAAAAAAAAAAGAAAAAGAAAAGAAGACCATATCAATTATTATCTCCGGGATGGTGTGTCTGTGTCCTTTGTAAAAGGAGTTGCGAGTCTCCAAATAATTTATTTTTACACTATAGTTTTTCTCTGAAGCTATGGTGTAAGATTTTGAAGGAGTTTGAAAGAAGTTGGATAGTGCCAAGATTTTGTTATGATTTGACGGGATTAGGCCAAGGACTTCATTTTAACAAGAGAGGAAGAATCCTTTGGAAGGTGGCTGTTTTAGCAGGCTATTGGGCTTTATGGCCGGAACAAAATAGAACAAATTTTGATGGAGTTGATGAATGTTTGCATTCATTATGGGATAGGATTAGACTTTAGGTAGCAATATGATTACATAATGTAAATCATTTTAGTAGTTTTTCCTCTTCTGACATGGTCAGGGATTGGAGTCCCTTTTGTAATTTTATTGTCTATTGTCTGTGTTTCCAATGTGGATTTCTTATTAACCTGTTCTTGTACTATCTTCTCTTGATAATACAAGTTTCATTTCTTCAAAAAAAAAAAAAAAAGTGATTAATGGAGCTTAGGTTATACCTTGATAAATTAGACCTTTATCATGAAGCCTGACAAAGGCCTCAATTACAGCTCCTGCAAGAAGTCAAATGGACAGTCTCAGTACATAAAAACAATGTGAGGTAAGCAAAATGCATGTTTGAGTGAGAAAAAAAAATAATAATTATGTGGGCTGAGAAGAATTCCGTTTATTTCTTCTTATATGGAATAAAAGAGATATATCGAGCTTACAAAGGAAACAAAAGAGAAAAGTATCATATCGCTAGCCAGGGGAATTGCTAAGAAATCACTAACTACACAATCAAATGGTCAACTGTATAAAAAAGGAAATAACTATTATTTACAAGATTTACAGGCCAATTATCTTAACAGGCTTCAGTACAACAAATAGATTGTAGCTCTAAGACAGATTCTGAGAAATTTAATGGAGAACAAAAAAAAAATGGTTCAAAATAAAGAAGGATTGAACATATAGATCTCAGCGCCTAATACATTGTGTAACACCCCCATTCAACTTCACTGTTGACTATCCGATAAAAAGAATCTATCTCTTCCATTACATAGATAAATATCTTACGACTTAGCTGCTCATCGAGAGTGAAGTGCTCTCTACTCCAATCACAAGAAGCACCAAGTCTTTTAATCTGATTTGTGATTGTTCCACCATACCTGATACATGTAAATTCAAATTACAAAACCTGTAATAATTGCAGAGTAGACTGACAAAAAAGGGAGGGGGGGGGGGGGNATGCACATCAATTAAATAGACATAATTAATTGTTGAACCCGGAAGAAAGATGTAAATGAGATCACATCCAATGACATCAAAGCATCGCTGACAAGCAAGACTTGTCGGTCTAAAAATACTAACCTTACTAGAGTATGTCTTGAATAGACTGTTAGTGCTTTACCTGGAAACAACCTAAACTTAGTCTTTAATACACATAAGGCTCCTCAGACGCAAAAATCAAATGCATACACTAATCTAACACATGGTTAAGTTAAAGGTTGAGTGAGAACAAAAAGCTTCATTTTTGTGGAAGTTGTTTTCCATTAATTGGTTAGATATCTTGACAAGTATCGTTAAATTTAAGTTGATCACGGGAATGAAAAAGGAAATGATGCAACATTAGCTAATAGAGGTTACACGAGCTTCGATGGCTTTTCATAATCAAATATTTTCCTAAGGCAGAAATACCACAACAATAGATCTGAGTAAAAGACTGGTGCATAATTGAGAAACAAACACAACAGAAATGATTAAAAATAGGAAGTAGGATACAAATATTTACTTCTCTTTCCACTCCCAGACTCTTTTTGTGAAGTTATCCCGACTCAATTCAACCCTTTTTATCCCTTCAGATGCAAGCATTCTTTCCACAACCAGCTGGGAGAAAGTGAAGAACAAGCAAAGTAAATGTAAAACATCATCAACAAGAAGTATCAAGAAAAAGTAAAATTGCATCACATAATGTTAACTATGTAAAAAACAATGTTAGTCACCTCCAAATAGTTCAAGCTTTTGGGAGAATAACATGGTACCAGATAAAAGATTCACAGCAAGAGATCTCGAGTTTAAAACCTTTAAAATTACAATCTCAATTGACACCATGTGATGAGCATAATAGGTTTTGTGCTTATCATCAAATTTTACCGAGTTGGACCTCTTCAATTAATACACAATATTGCCCATTGTCCAGCCCATATGTTAAGGAGAAGTCTTATACAGTAAAGGACCTTCAACTATTTGAAAATTAATTAAATTATTGGCAATAAAAGTAGCTTGTTGAATGTAAAAACTAATCCTTTAGTCTTAAAACAAACAAACAAAATAAAAAATGTACCTGAGTTGCAATACCAGCATGATCAGTCCCTGGAACCCAAAGTGTGGGTCTTCCCTTCATACGATTATATCTAACCATAATATCCTAGAACAGTAAGTGATGTCAAATAAAGGCACTTCATACCAAATATATAAATTTAAATATATATATATATATAAGCGCCACGATCCAATAGGTATTTTTTTTACCTATTTATAGGTATTTTCTTTTTTAGCCATTGGTTTATAATGGCTACCATGATTCAATAGTTGGAAAAAAAAATAATAGAAATAAATACACATTATTTAATACTCTTTCTCTCTCTACCTAATGGATTGGTGCCCTATATATAAATTTCACACGCACACCAATTCTTCTCAAAAGATTTTGTTAATGACTGATCATTGTATCAGTAAAAGTCAGAAGGATGTACGTAAATATTAATCCCAGTGATATATAACATCAGTGATGGATCACCAATTAACTCAATTTTCTATGCCATCTTTATGATAATTACAATCAACTTAGCATCATGGAAAACGAGGATGAGAAGTCCACAGAGAGAGAGAGAGATATGATATATAACATCAGTGAAGGATCACAAATTAACTTAATTTTCTATGTCATCTATATGATAATTACAATCAACTTATCATCATGGAAAACGAGGATGAGAAGTCCATAGAGAGAGAGAGAGAGAATTAATTAAAGCACAAGAATTACAAGCAGCCTGTCCGGCTTAAAAAGATGGAGGAAACCTGGAAAAGAATTGCAAAAATTACTATCTTTGATCGGAGAGAGAGAGAGAGAGAGAGCACAACAACTACAAACAGCAGGTCTAGCTTAAAAACATGGAGGAAAACAGGAAAAGAATTGCAAAAAATTATTTTTGATTCAGAAAAAAAAATACCATGAAAATAAGAGAACACAATGCAGGTAACTTGAACAAAAGCATCCTTTTGCAAACAAAAGAGAAAAGAAAGCAAATGGATGATCTAAGTTCCCTCTCAAACATTTTTTTTTTAATGTGTTGTGTGCAAGCAACCTCAAAAACTGCTCCAATTTGGGCCTCTCAGACCAACTCATTTACAAAATTTCATAGTATCTAACTTCGAACTCCAAGATATTGACCTGCTCAAATCCAGCTGTCATGCTTCAAATCTGAGGAACATTATTGAAACGTTTTGGGAAATGAAAAAATCGATCATTCTTACTTTGGATAAGAACAATATAATAAATACATTCTAACAAAATCTCCGAAAGTTTCCCCACTTCTTTTTGGCTTGGAAGGAAAATTTTCCTTGTTTTATTGTAGTGTCCTACATCACCTAAGGAAGAGGTGTTTGAAAATTATGACGATGTCTCAAATTTGGATAGATGCATTTTGGGAAAATCTTAAGGCTAATGCAGCAAAAGTGCACCAAGAAAAAAAAAAAAAAAAAAGCAGGTGTTGAACAAAGTCAATCCCAGCTATAAGTGTGGATCCTACAAAACATATCCTTAGGGTCATTCAACAAGGATCTCAGATCCAAACAGGGAGTGATTGTCATATTTCCACATTGCCTCAGTATATCAGCACCTATAATGAGGGATAAAACCCACATGCGTAAACAACTTATTGGAAAACTGCCAGCCAATGGGACCATAGCAAAGAAATCTCTACACAAGAAGCAGGTCTGGACACAAAACTACAAATCAACTCCAGTCTGTTAATTTCCAGCAATAAGTTCTCCTCGAATCACATCCCAAACTGTCTTATTAGAAGATCAATCCCTTATTTTGCTTTAACAATTTTTCTTTACACTGTAGAAAACAAAAAATATATTCTTTTACCATCCCCGAAAGTCGTGATAGTACAACTTAAAAAGCCCATAACTTGAACACTACCAGATGCATTCCTTTATCTCCTAGCATTAGTTGCATTATTGTCACTACCAGAAATAGCACTCTATTATAGGGAACATGTGGCCAAAATATATCAATTACAATTTTACAAATCATGTTGTATTTGACTGAAGATGGTTACCTCCTGGCTCTGACCCCCTCCCTTCTCCAACCCCAACCCGGAAAAAACAAAAACACTTAGATATGTATATGTTTAGACATATAATGAAAGTAACAGTTGCCTCTATAACACTTGAGCCTAGAAATTACAAATTTTATAGTGAAGAAAACAAATCAACCATTATTCTACACAACGTCAAATGAAAATAAAGAAAATTATTTTTCCAACCTCAAGAGTCACAAACATTGCATGCCCCATATGCAGCGAACCAGTAACATTAGGAGGTGGCATTGAAACAACAAATGGATCGCTACCACGATCAAAGTTGGGTCTAAAATACCCTTGAGAGTCCCACCTAAAAAAAACAAGTACAGGTAAATATCACCATAAATTTCATAACCAGCATCGATGTCTTTGTTGGACTTATTACAAAACTGCATAGACTTGAAGCAAACATATCCATCACCACATTGAATGCAATCAGCTATGCTCACCACATTGAACACAAGCAAAAACCCATACATCCTCACAGGTTAACAGAGAAAGAAGGAAAGAAAGATACGGAACTTACATGGTTCATATAGGAACTTTTGTAAATTGGTTTATACATAAGTTATGTAATTATCCCACTTCTTACAATTTAAAGATCAAATACATTTCAAACAAACAAAATCATTTGATTCTATAATATTTATCAATAGCCGCTCAATATTCTTGGAACATATGGTAACTGCTAGGAATAATATCACCTAGATCATGGGATGACATAACATGGCCCAACAAGCTACATTGAGCAACTCATATATGTAAAAATGAGAACAAATAGCTAAAAACACAAAGCAATTATAAGACACCACTATCATGGGAACATTGTCACAGACACCATGGTAGGAGTCTTTCTCCCAATGAGCTGGAGATAATCTAGACAATTCATACCTTAAAGCACCATATGTAAGTGCCATGAGTAGATAACATTGGGATATTAACATCTCACAGACGGTTAGGTCGTATATTTTAAACCAACACAGTAAGCCACAGAAAAAAGTAATCTATACTTAATCTTATAAATGCAAAGGGTATAATTGTGATACATGCAATTAAAAATCACAAATATGGGAAAAATTAAAGCCCACAAGTGATTACTCTAAAGAAAAGACACTAACTTTTCCCTTTGATACCTACATGGACAAAAATGTTGATGTTGACAAAAATATCAAGGGTTCAAAGTTCGGACCAAGGATGAAAAATCAAAATTGTCCTTCTTGGGATGCCCGACATAGGAAATAAGAGGTAAAGAATTTTTTTCTCAATTGACTCTGTTTATGTCAGTAAAAGTCACATATATTTTCCAAATGTTGAAAAAAACTTGTAAAGTTACAACATAAATCCAATTTATGTACTTCTTAGAAGCTGAGTGAAAGAATCTCGTTAGCAACAGACTGCCCCATCTTCACACTTCACAGCTTTTGTTGTTGTTTCAGCTTTACATTAACAAGCATTAAAATGTTTTTGGTTTTTATAATCTATGAACCAAATTCAACTTTTCAACTTTAGTCTTTTCTTTTATCTTTATGTCATTTTTTTTTCTCCCTCTCTTGAATAAGAAACAAAGTTATTATTATTGGAAATTTAAAAAAAAATAAAAAAAAAGGAACACACACACACGCAAGGAACGGAACGAGAAGTCCACCCAAAGCAAAATTGCAAAGTAGATCACCAGTCCCTTAAAAAGTCAAAACAACAAGCTTTTGAACTCTTTTACATTGACAAACCATAACTACATATTTACTCTACCCCGTAAGTAGTCAACACCCACTTTTGTATCATAAAAAATATAGGTTGTCTTTCAATGTCTTCGAATATGCATTGTTTAGACAACGCATTGAAGTGAACCCACCTTATGTCCTCCAATCTCCTAGTAACTCATCTTTTGCACTGAAGACACATAATACACTTCCCTTAATTTGCTTTACTGGTAAATAAAACCTCAACAACGACATTTCCATCCTTTTTTCACATCTACAGAAACGTCAACCTTGATGCCATTATCTAAAAGTTTAACCGACAAAAAATAAAAATGTGAGGGGGAAAATACCAATTGTAAATCCGCTCCTCTGATGTAAAGTCAAAGGATTTTGCTGTCTCAGGGGAAGTAAACACGCCATTTGCAGATGCAGCAACTGAAATGTAACAAGAAATAATTAATCAAGTAAAAATACAGAATTTGACATTAAAAAAAAAAAAAAATTCTTGCTTATCAAGTTTAATCTCAGCCTGGATTTTGGAGATGAGTTAATCAAAATAAGAAAACAGAATTAGAAGAACCAAATGCCCAACTTGGCCGTTGCAAAGTTAAGGAGATTAATAGTAAAACTTTGAAGGTACACTTTAAAATTACTGTTCTTTTCAAAATACCAAGTCTTCCAAAGCTGAAAACATGTCATCTGAATTTGTTTGACCCAATCAATTTGAGCATTCCGACTATCTCACTGATCACGCAACCAACCCACATTCAACTATTGAATTGCTTGATGTTTCTACTTTGTACTTTTCAATATTAAGTTTCAGTGTTGTTCAACCTTATCTGAATTTCATTTAGATGCCATGAATTGAAGACACTGAATCTATATACAGCACAAACACAAAATTATCAGAAACTCAAATTTCGTATTCAATAATTCTACGCAACTAGACAACATTCATTCAAGGCAGCAAAAATAAATAATAAAAAAAGGAGCAACATTGAATTCTGTTGGCCCTGCATACTTGTTTTCCTTTCTTTTCTTCTCTTTTCTTTTCTTTTCTCGGGTTAATTTCTGGGAAACCAAACACAGAGAGAGAGAGAGAGAGAGAGAGAGAGAGAGAGAGAATTACCAGCGAAACGGCGAGAGCTAAGACGAGTGAAATGGGAGTGAGTGAGGGTAATGGTAATAGAACGACGGCGTGTTTTGGAGAGAAGAAGAGGATTGAGTCTGTGAGCATAGCATGAGGACCATAGAGACGGAGCAGGGAAGGCCGTTGGGATAATCATCTTCTTTTTTTTTTTTTTTTTCCCCTTATTTGATTGGATTCAAGAAAGGGATAAACCCACCAAGGGGTTTTAGATTAAGAGGCAGAGACGAAAATGGTTGTGGATGACGAGCTACTTTACTATGGATACGTGGGGTTTTTTTTTTCCCACCGAATTATGTAGGTTGTATGAAGTTGACCCCCCCAAACAATGAAAAGTGTCAAATTTACCCATCAACCTCTAAATCCCCAATTCTCTCATCAAATAAAGAGAAATTATTCACGTGAATATTAGGGGTTTTTGGTAAATTATTCTTAAATATTTGAGGGTTTTTGAAGCTAAAAGAAAATTTTACCAAATTTTTTTCCCCCCAGACACACAGAAATTAATAGAGTTTTTTTTTTTTTTTTTCCCTAGTCGTTGTTTTCATGTGCCTTCATGACCATTCTGAAATCCTGTTTCGGCAACGATTAGAATTGAAATTTAATTTGCATAGCCAAAATTGGTATAGAGTTTTCAATCCATAAATCATATTTTTTTACCTTCCTTTTTAAATATTAAGATCTAAGAGAAATTTGTGTGTTAAACACTCAATATTTTTGTTAAAATAAGAAAAATTTTGACTAAGCACGTTTTTGAAAAAACAAAAAATAATTGAGCTTCGACAAACCCTTAAATATCGTAAGAGTCAATTTATAAAAAAAAACAAACTAGTATATGATTCATGTGATATGCACGTCAATTTCTATTCATCTAATAGAAGAATTGACAATCTAGAAGTTCAGGGAAGAAAATTCACACTTTTCATAATTTGGAAGCCAACTTGATAGAATTCAAATAAGTCGGGTGAAAACAATTAATAAAAAAAAAACCCTTTTTAAAATAAAAAGAAGGAAAAGAAATGGTTTTTACTTGCATTTCGAGGGTACAAATTATGAATGACAATGGGATGGATCAGAGATAGTTTTTCAATTACTATATTTATCTCCGAAAGCCAATTACAATACTATATTCGTCTCATTAACCATTCTTTTGGATGCGGAGATAATGCGTGTATTAACCAACGGATAACGGAAAAAATCGTGGTAACCTATTACTCATTGATAATAGTAAAATATTAAAAAAAATTTCATACTCAACAAAATATCAAACTTAATAATATACTAATAATTTTTAAACTCTAAAATTTAAATATATAAATACCTCTAAATTCATTATTTTACTAAAGATATAAAAATACAGATAATGTAATAACTCTCCAAATTTATTATTTTACCAAAAATATAATAATATAAATAATGTAAAATTAAATAAATATTTATATGTATAATAATTTTTTATATAAATATATATATCGATGTAGGTACAGTGCAGATTATACTAATATCTTCCTGCACCATATTGATATATTAATAGTGCGGTAATTCCACGTTTCGATCATTTTTCCCACTTGATTGATTCATTCTCTCTCTGTTCAGATTGGATAACTACAGATACCCATAACCATTGGTTATATTTCCATCCTAGTACAAACAAATAAAATTGAGATCAAGATTTTGTTAATCAAACTGAAAATAGTTCTCGATTATTGAGAAGATTGCATTATCTTGAACATAATTTAAAGCAATACGAGTTACATTATGAGCTAACATTATCCAATAACGAAATTAAATGAAATAATCACTAATAACGGGTCGAATAATATGATTGTAGGTGTAACTAGTAACTAACGTTACCTAGCAAATAAATTAAATGGATAACTTCACTAATAATTGAGTACTTCATAGAGAGGTATTAGGGAATTGTAGCTAAAACTTCCATCGAGGCCAATTTTTCCTATCCATTGATCCTTGACCAAAGCCAGCGTTGCCATGAACTACAACTCTTTCTCATATATGGGGATCGGGGAATATGTGAGAGCACAATCACGTGGGCATTCAACTTAAGGCAACTAATATCATGAGCTTTCAACTAATATCATGAGCTTTCAATGGGTAAAAAGCTGAAAATTTATTTCAGTACAGAAACTATTGATCCCTTTTTCGTCGTGAGTTAGTTTTGAAAAAATTTTAGATCTTATTTAGACTCATCATATGACATAAACATAACAATAACTTCAAATATGCCAATGTGTACAACATTTTTAATATTCAAAATAATTTTTTCAAAAACGAAATTATATAAAATAACTTGAGGCTTTTGTGCCAAAGCTTAAAAATATACTACGTATTAAAATCTCATGTGAGTAACACACTTTTTTTTATTTGTTTTTAATAAAGTGATTATAAAGATGAAAATGAAACACCTTGACGAATGAAGTGCTAACATATGGATATTTCAAAGTTAAGTTTAGGAGCCAAAATAGGATTTTATAATAATTTAGGGATTCTAAAATTGGGACTTTTCTTGTCCATTTGCAACATAATAGTAGGAATAATAGCGAGAGCGCTAAATTGGGAAATTTTCATAAATCAAGTGTCTCTAATGACCATTTCAAAATTTAGGGGCCAAAGTATGATTAAGTCTAAAATTTGAGGGCTAAAAATAAGTTTTACCCTAAAAATTTAAATTCGGAGAAGAATGAGTGTATTTGATATAGAATTTGAATTATACTCCACAAATCTATAAACAACTTTCAACTAAGTTAATAGGATAAACGGTAAAATAATTATCTTATCAATTTTATATATAACAACTGGATTTATAGAATATAATTCAAATCACATCAAGCACTCATTTTCTTTCTCAATTTTTTTTCATTTAACTAATGTCCTTATGCATTACTAACATGTCATAAAACAGTGTTCCTTCCCGAATTTTCATTCCCATTATGCATTAGTGAACATAGAATGTATATTCCTTTGGATAAATAACCTTGTCAATCCCTAAATTATGAGAAAATTTTCACATTGGTTCTTAAACTTTACATTACATCATGTTAATCCTAAAACTATTAAAAGAGTTTCATCATAGTCTTTTTTGTCATATATTTCATTTTATTCTTAACAGAATGAACACATAAAACACATTTGTTATTTTGTTATACTTATTCCATATCCAAATGCATAGTATAACACTATAAAGAGATTAAAATACGAATTAGAGTCGTTTAAAATATGATTAGTTGAATAAAAATTAGTTATATATTGGAAAATAATGCAACGTAGAATTGTCCAAAATATGATATGGTGTTAAAATCAATTATACAAAATGAGAAATAACCTCATGTATTCGCTTTCAAACAAAATGTATAAAAAAATGACTGAAATGAAACATTTTTCATAGTTTAAGGACCAATCCGACACAATTTCAAGTTCAAAGACTGAAGTGAGACTTTCTCCATAGTTCAAGGACTAATATAGTCATTTATCCTATTCCTATTTTTGCATTAATTTGATGAATCTAGCATAAAATAAACCGTACAAGTTCAACTCCCAGAATGTGAGTTATTTTCCTTTCTGTTTCTCTTTCTTTTGCTCACTAGAGCTAGCTTAGAAGATGGAGTGAGATGAGAATTGGATATTAGATCCGGAGTTCATCTCCCATGCGTATTTTCTTTTCTGTATAGTAAGCAGGTCATTAGTTAAACTCTATTATTTTTTGAAAAAAAAAATCCTAAAAGACCCATTTTGTACCGGGGAAGTGTGAAATTCAACTGAACAATAAATACAGCTATAGCATTTGGCTCCACTTCCAGGCTATAACACTCGAAGTAAACTTTTT
Organism: Parasponia andersonii; assembly: GCA_002914805.1. Taxonomy (NCBI): domain Eukaryota; kingdom Viridiplantae; phylum Streptophyta; class Magnoliopsida; order Rosales; family Cannabaceae; genus Trema; species Trema andersonii. The sequence goes on from JXTB01000383.1 coordinate 390,420, forward strand.
ATTTTATTTTTCATTAGAAACACGACAAAGGGAAATACAACAAAATATACAAATTTAACCCAAGACCTTAGGACGCCAACCCGCAATAACATCCTCTGGCAATGCACGAGTCTTAATAAATGAATCCCTTGAGAAAATAGTCTGCGTGAAATAAATTCAAGATCATTAGAAACATAGAACACAACATATATGCATAAAAGACTTATGTAAAGACTTATATGCATAAAAGACTCGATGCAAAGATTTATATAAACTTCTTACATGAAGCTTGACATTAATGGATTCAAAGTTCAAACTAACAAATTAGTGATAGTTGCAAGAATTCATAGACAGTGGAAGCATATTTTAGATTAAAACTAACCATTCATGCAAGTAAAAAGATGAAAAGTTCTCCATGTAAACAAGCAACCATTTCTACAGTTGAGTTAGTGGTAGGTAAAGCAGCAACCATTTCAAGCTTGATAACAAGAATTAGGAGCATTCCATAGTACTCTAATTTGTATAGTACTTGTCAAGGAGGGATTCAAATTCAATTGGTACAAGTATAAGGAGAAATGAATTAGTGCACACTAGAATACAGGTTAGGAAATTTGCAAAAGGTAAATGCACATTCTATCAATAAGCACTTATACAGGTTGATATGAATCATGAAAGATGCAGACTCATATTGAACATACCTTCGTATAAGACTGTACATATGGAAGGGAATCTGGAACGGACCAATTTTTATAATGTCCCAGAGCAATTTCTAGATGATACAACTTGGGTCCAAGTGATAAGTCTACGGCAGAAACATCTTTTCCATTGATGAAAGGACCCTTCAAGAAATAAATTGGACTCGATCATATCTTATTCAAAAAAAAAAAAAAGACTCAATCATATAAAAATATCAGAGGTATCAACAAATGCGTTTTCTTTTTGTATGCATGTCAATACAAGGAGAGATCACATCAATATGAGGAACGCATAAAAAAACTTCAGTACAAGCAAATGTACAGAATATACATGTCTAAATCCAATGAAACTTGAAGCATTCTTTTTTCATTCACTGGTCAAAAAAATTGATTACAGTATCTTGAATTTGATCTTCTTCAGTATTCAACTTATAATCTGATTCTTCTGACATCTCAAAATAGTAATAACTATTTTCTTTCAATAAATTTTCAGTTTCTTATCAAAAAAAAAAATAGTAGTAACTATTCCATGAAAGTAAACTGTTTGATTACATTTTAAATGTCAATTTATAGCAATTCCTTTTGTAACAGTATTTTTTTAATGTTTTCCTTTTACTTCCAGGAATTGCTTGCACAAAATTGACCATTTAAAGATGATTTAGGTGACGCTTCCCAAAATGGATATTCATAATTTAAATCAGCCAAAGTGAAATCTGGAAAAAGCTCTTTGTTTACTTGAGCTTGTCACCTAAAACAATATATAGATATATAATTGTATATAAAAGAATCGTCCAACACATTTCATGATTTTTTGCCAGCAGATAGTGATTTTCCAATACCATTATCAGACATATTATGAGTTGTCATGCTGCTACAGAACCTTACAATCTTAACTACTAATAATCTGGGAATACAATTTAACAAGAGCTAGAATGATTTGACAGTGTTTTCAGGCTCATTTGCATCTCATCGGTGTGGCAAACAAAGGGTGAAGAGGAAGAACCAACGGATGTGGCAAACAGAGAAAAAAATGATGAAATTAGAGCAGCTTTGAAGCTCTATGATATAGGACAAGGAGAAGAAGAGAGAGTAAAGACCAAGGAAATAACGGGAAGTATGCTTTCAAGTCTTTATCCCTAGTGTCTCCACAAATGGAAAAGTTTTATGCATCTGGCAGTGGTTGTAGAGGCAAATCTTTTGGGAAGTGCTCAGCTTTGACTATCTTTTGGGTCTTCTAATTAGAAGGAACACTCGTATTCTAAAACTACGGTCCAAGATGAGGTCTTTTTGTGGTAAAGAGTACAATTATGGGCTTCCTTTTCAGTTCACTCTACTACAGAGATCTTTGTCTTTATTTTCCCTGTTACCTATCGATTGTCATTGGGAGAATGTTGTTCAATTCTCCTATGATGTTGCTTGTGTTAGGAAATATTCTTGTCCTTCTCTTCTTTATTGTTCTTGTTCTTCTTTGTTTTCACTAAACTCTTACATTTCTTATTTATTGACGGGAAAAAAAACAAAAGAAAAACCAAAGGAAACTACTGAAAACTATTAACATGAGAATATCCAAATAAGGACACAAATAAAATCCGCATCAAGATAGTAACCCTGATTAATAACCCTAATTAATATAACCCCAAAGCGCATGGGGTCCAACTACCATATTAAGCTTCCTATTGGGCTATAATATTCCTAATTGATTTCAGGCTATGAAGCAGTCTGGTAGAATTTCTAGTAGTCAAATCAATTAAAAATCAGGTAGCGTGATCCTTGAATGATGGACTAGCTATCACATAAATATACTTTGCTTAATTTCTTTGGCCATCAAAAACAGAATTCTCTAATGTAACAAAACTTACATTCCATGTTTACATTTCCAAAAACTGATAAGTTTTAGATAAAGAAAGTATCAGGAAATGGAAGTAGAGGTCTTGAGAAGACAATATCTGAGGTACTAAGTTGGTTACCTTCCTAGTCCATATCTTGCTTTCGAAATAAATGCTGATAATAAAATTTCAACATAAAACAATCACATTGACACATTTGAAGAGCCAACTAGAGTTTATTAGCAGTCTGTGCATAACAAAAATAATGGAACTTTTATGAACAAAGACCTCTCCTTTTCTATTAAATCATAACATGCATAATGAAAAGCTATAATCGATCAAACAGACATGGATTACAAGCAACATTCAGAGTGCAGAGCTTATGAAATAAGAAAAATGGACGTAGCCTCACATTGTCTTTGAGATGATCATTGAAAGAACTTAGCTCATTGAGTAGTGCTTGCTCAGTTCCGTCATTAGGGTCTTTGCTTTTGAGAAAGCCAATAAATGCAGAGAAGATTTTTGACCCACTACAAAAAATAAATAGATAGACAAAATAAATAGAGGGAACTGCCCCAATAATATAATTCTCAATAACTTGGAAATGTAACAAAAGATTAGACAGACTAAAACCATAAAAGTTCCAAGAGGTACAAAATGCTACTAATACTCCTCCAAAATTGCAACGTTTATGGATTGCATTAAGTAGTAGGACTTAAGTCACAAAGGCATGCTATGTTTTCACATATTTCCAATGTCTACAAAATACCAAGAACCTTTTGCATATTACGATATTCCATAGGTTTGATCACCTGTTCAAAATTCTACCGTTAAAACACTTTTCGCATGATGCAGGAATAGAACTCTTACAACCTATATCTCTCTTCTTTAAGATCTATAGAATTTCAGATTTTCTAGTACACAATAAAAATGTAGGTACTACCCTCACGTGTATGTGGTTGATGTTAGTTTAATGTTATAGAACCATAGACAAGAGGGAAAAGAAAAGGGAAACAAACAACTGTCAAACCTAACATAGGTCTCTGTCTACGAGTCAAAACCATGCAATCAATGCATCACTGGTGGTCATAAAACATACATTGAAGCTTTCTCAGGTGGGATTCCCAAAGGTGGCTCCGGGTATTTGTCTTCCAATGCTTGCGTTATGATATCGGAATCTGCCACCCACTTCTCATCAAGTTTTATAACAGGAACTTTACCATCTGCATTGATTTTTAAAAACCTAGATACAAAAGACAAACGAAATAAACGAGTTGAAAAAGAAACAAACAGATTAAACCGAAGAATAACTGACTGGATTCAAAATAATTACCATTCCGGCTTGTTGACCAAGTCTACCAACTTTAGGTCATAAGGAAGATGCTTTTCCTCCAAAGTTAGCAACACCCTTTGGCAAAAGGGACCTGAGAAACATTTTTTTTTTGAAAAAGGTCAAAATAAAATCGACCAAAAAAAAAAAAAAAAACAATGCCTATAAGTCAAATCATATCTCTAAGATACACAATTTTTCCCCCACTTCAACTCTCATAAAAACACTATGTAACCATGGAGGCATTATAAACATTGAAATTAGCACAAGTATGAACTTCCAATTTTCACAAATTATTGAAATATGCAACTTCATTGGGTAAAAATTCCAATCTAATCCATTTGGTGTGTCGCATAACTAGAAATATATAAAGCATAAATAAATAAGCTAACACATTTTTCAACAACGTACAAGACTAAAAAGTTTTCTGAGCAACCAAAGGGAAGGGGCAGAGAGAGATGAGAGTCTCTTACAGTCGCCGAGCTTGTTAGGGACAGTAACGGAAGCTTTGACGCAAATTTCGAAGGGGTTGGGAGGAGCAGAGGCAGAGGCGGACATTGAGACGGAAAGGGCTCTCTTGGTTCCATGGCGAGTGAGGTGGCGGGGGCTGGTGGTGAAGACGACGCCGTTTCGAAGAGGGCGGAGGTGGTGCTTGATTGTGGAGGAGAGAGCAGAAGCCGTTGGTTGGATTCTGGCGGTCGACATCGTCGGTTTGGGTTTTGATTTGGGTTTGGGTTTGGTTTTCGGTCGAGTTAAAAACATGAGAAATTAGGCCTAACATGCTCGAAATACCTTATTTTTTGCCCACATGCACGAGTTAAAAAACATTATGTCAAAATACTCTTTCTAATATCTAAGAGAAAATATGTCTTAGTTTTTAAAAGAGTATTTGTCCTTTCCAATAGTTGTCACTATTGCTGTCTAAAGACTTGTCGTCTCCCGTTGTCTAAAGAGCAATTGCTCCTTCTCTGAAAAGCCGAGAACTCATCGTGCTGTAAATTGAAGAAGACGAAAATACGTTGTACTATCTTATCGTAAATCGTAAATCTCTGTCATTATTGAGGATTACGTTGAGGAAAATGAGTCTCCAAAATAAAGTAATTAAAATATGATTTGAGGGTTTTATTTTTTTGAATATAGGGCATTTGTAGCAAAAGCCAATTTAAAAATTTTTGGTTGATATTTCAATTTAGTTAGATACTTTCTCGTGTATGAGATAATGATTTTTTAAAATTTTGTATGACATAATTTTCGACTTCATTTCAATACCGTTTCGATGCATTTTTTATTTATTTAGTTAAAATTTCAATCATATTTCGATGATATGGCTAAAATTGATACCGAAAAAATTACGTAAAATTCGACGTATTTTCGATAATTTTTTAATTAACTGCGTCAAACTTTTGATACATTTTCGATGACATTTTAAAATAGGTAAAATAAACTTTCGATATTCGATTGTGCTTCGATTGTATTTCAATAAATAGTGCAAAATTTCGATACATTTTTTATGACATTTTAAAATAAGGTTGTTCTAAATTTTCGACGTTAGTTCGACAGCTTTTCGATGATATTTCAATGCCCTTTTCTAGTATCTAGTAGTTAATCTTATTTCGACAGTTTTCGATTAATTTTCGATTCCATTTTGATGTGCTCCGTTTTTCGATGCTTTTGATGGTTAATTTTGACCTCCTAGTTATTTGAGATAGTTTCTGTATGATTTTTTGATGACAATCGAAATGTCATCGAAATCAAAATGATCGAAATTTCGATCACTTTTCGACTTAATTCGATGCATTTTGACTATATTTCGACTCAATTTAAATGCTTTTGATATATGTTAAATTTGTAAAAATTTTGTACAAAATTATGACGTTGAAACGTGACTATATAGATGAAACAAAAAAAAGAAATTAGATTAATCTAGTATACAAAGTCAACAGATAAATCATAAAATGTAAAAGGAACAATTTATATTTTTTAGCCATCGAAAATTGGTCGAAATGAGTTCGAATATAATTGAAATACATCAAAATTGATCGGAAAAAAATAATCAAAATAGTCATCAAAAATAGGTCAAAATTTCGATTACCATCGAATTATAGTTGAAATATAGTTGAAGAAATTCTTACATATCAGATTTCATCGAAATATGGCCGAAATGACATCAAAAATTCAATACTTATCGTGAGACAAACTTATTTCTTCTAGAATTTTGTAGATATTCCCAGAAAACAACTTTTAATGTTTAAATTATGCTCGTTACATATTGAAACTTAGTTAAAAACTATTTTAAACAGTACCCATAACTTTTGAATACATAAATTACATATCTATTTCGCGGATTTCCATCCTCTATCTTACTGCCAAGTCGTTTTGATTTGTTTTTTTTTTTAACTTTTATCATTTTCTTCTTTTCTGCTCTTAGAAGTTCAGCTCCTTAGACAGTGTGATAACTACAACAATAGGATTAGAGGAAAGATTGTGAAAATATAATGAAACGAATGATGAGCTATAGCTAGGTTAAAGAGGAGAAGAGCGACATATACTTTGTATATAAGTATTTTGTATATGAGTATATACATATTTTTTAGAATTTTATTAAAGGAAGCACAAGGGCTAAAATATGTATAATGCATTTTTTAACCTAATTTCTCAAACACATTTCACAAGTATTCACTATTCAATATAATCATTATTCGCATAAGGTTCTCTGCTTCAGTGACTGATCGAGGGCCTCCTTATTGTTTCTTACCCTTTACTCAGCCGCTAAATCAACACGCGGCCTACTTCTATTATCCTTGGTTCTTTTTCTTTTAACAATTCTTATGTTCTGTTCAGGATAAGATAAAGAATGTTCGGTTGAAAAAAAAAAATCGTCACAAAATTGTCGTGTTCATCTCTATTCTATTTTTTAAAATTTCTTTTTCTTATTGGAAAATCCCTTGTGTTCTTAAAATATTGGAAAATCCTTTCAATTTGAATTCTCATTTGGAATTGATCTGAGTGGGAATCAATGACAATAATATATCAAATTTTTAGAAAAGAAATATTAGTTAGTTGTAAAATATTAGTTAGTTATAACAAGTGGCACTGGTCTAATTACTTCCCCATTGCCACCCCTACTTCTAACGTAATTTCCTATAAAACTTTTATAAATAACACTTGTAAAATCAAAATTTTGTTATATAACAGCTAGCGTTTTAGGTGCTAGCTAAAAATATTTTGAAGTATAGCAGTATTTACAAAAATTATCCCTATTATGGTTTTAAAATTCAATCAGTTTATTAAAAAAAAAACTCAATTAGTTAATTGAGTTTTTTTTTTTTAATAAACTGGACAATTAGTCGGGGCAAATCTCAACCAGTGAGAGAAAACTAGAGGTAAATTTGGAATTTTCAATGAAAACAGTTATAAAACAATAAATACAAATTTATTTAAAAAAAAGAAAAATATATGAATAAATTTGATTTTATATGGTGAAATTTCAAAAAATAAAAAAATCCCAGATGTTTTTTTTATAATTTTATTTTCTCTTTTATGAAAAATAACAAATTTATTTAGAGAAAAACCAGTTTTGAAAATATTTAGAAATATACCATTTTTAACAAATTGTAAATACTTCAGGTAACTAATTGAGTTGCCTGACATAACCAATCTAAGTAACTCGATTGGTTACCTTAGGAAATCGAACTTGTTATCTCGAGCACCTTTGAAACATACAAAATTTGAAGAAAATAGTGGCATTTCTTAGATAAATTTAAACTACGGTATTTTTAAAATTAAATATGCTTTCAAAATTAATATTTTTCTGAATAGATCCAAAACTTCAAAAAAATCTGTCTATTCAGGATTTTCAATTTTTGGACCATAAGCCTAGATTTTTGTAAAAACCCATAATAGTATTAAGTGTAAAACTTAGCCCATTATTATATATAATTAAAGTTGAAGAGTTGTGCATCGTTTAAATAGGCTACTTTTACTATATAAATAACAGTAATTCTTTTACTTTTACGTCTTTGCCCTTGGGATGTCTTCCGTTGTTTGTGCATGACTTGACTTTTTGGTCTTTTTGTATAATAGTGTTTGCTTTGTTTTTACACTTTTGCCTTCTAGATTAGTGTCGTGGTTTGTGTTTAATTGTAGCTTTTTAGTCTTTTTAATATCTTTTTCTATTATTACGTTTTTGCTCTTGGAATCTCTTTTGTGGTCTTTGTTTGATTGTGACTGTTTGGTCTTTTTGTTTCGTTAATTTGTGGCTTGACTCAATTGCCCTTTTGTGTTTGTTTTGGTTGAGAGATTGTAGATGGTTTTTTGGTCATTTTCAAGCTACTTTTATTGGTCCTTAATAATATTGCCCTTTTATGTTTCGTCCTTGGCCGAGCTTTGGGCTCCAATTTTTTTGGCCTTTTTGTGGTTTTGGCTCCTTAGGTTCTCCGTTCGACTTGGTCTTCGTCTTTTCTCTTTCTTTTTTGTCTTCTCAATGTGTTTCTGTTGCTTCTCTCTTTCTCTCTCTTCTCGATTATTCATCTTCCTTTTTCATTTTTCCCATAACATCTTCTTCTTTTTTGTTCCTTGCTTTTATCTCTGTTAAAGTAGGGGTTTTTATTTCTTTTTCGCTCTCCTCTGATGATTCTTCTAGTTTTTCCCGATATATATTGTCTTTTTCCTTCTTCCAAATTTTTTGGGTCGTGTATTTTTTTGTTGATGGGTTTTTTCTCTCTTTTATATTCTATTTTTGGGGTCTTTTTTACTTGCCTTGATCGGCTAAATCTGAATGCTGGTGATTTGTTCTTCATTTATGGTATTTTTTTTCTAGTTCTAAATTTTATTATTTTATCATTTATTTATTATATATTTGTTCTATTTTTTGTTATTCTTTAGTTTAGTCTTAGTTTTGTTTGTATGCATGTGAAATTAATTCCATTTTTACTGACTATTCTTGCCATGAAAATTTCTAGAATTGTTTATAGTTTATATTTTTTAATTCATTTCATCTGATATTTGTTATCTTTTTTAGATATTTTGGTATTAATTATTATCTATATATATGTTTTTAAATGATTTGTGATTCAGCATTTATCATTCCATATTTTTGATTTAATGCTCTGCTGACATTTTGTTGCTATTATTATTTGGAGGGAAATAGTAAAAAAAAATGAAAAAAAAAATGAGAAGATTCTATCGAGTAAGTCTTTCAATACCCTTTTTTTCCCTTCTTTTTTTTTTTTTAAAAAAAAGTACATAGATTTTTATTATTTTTTGGCTTTAGATGTTGCCATGTGTCCCTTCTCTTTTTTTTTTTTAAAAATATTTCTTATTTCAATCTTACTGCTCTTTGATTATAGAAACTGAAACTATTTACTTACTCTGTACAATTTACTTATTTCTATCTTAGTTCTTACTCTGAGTCTACTGAGTCCATTGCTCTCTCTCTTGACTATGTTTACTGTGCTTTTACCCTCTGTTCTAATGTTAACATAAGCTGTATTTTCTTAGAGTTCGTTTGACAAACATTTCTTTGCAATTCTTTAAGATATTATGAGTATTTATTGTCATCTTTGAGTTATTGTCATACTCTGTTATTCTCTTAATTAATATCTATTCTATTTTTTGTTTATGTGTTGTTAAAATCTTTTAACTTTTTGTCATTATATTAAGTGCTATTAAATGTGAAAGATTTTTATTGCACAATATTGTTGGCTCTAAATTTGGCTAGATGTTGTTATATTTTTAATTGATAAATGCTGTTTGAACATTTATTCTTCTGTTCTTAATCTTGGCTTTCAGTTTACTCATATTTTGTTGCGCATTTCTTTAATATGGATTGTTTAAACATTCTCTTTCATATAGATAATTTTTGTATGCTTTATTTAATGTTTATGTATATGATAGTATCCTCTTTTGGAATTTATATTAAATGTTTGTGCCATTATTTATTATTTATTTATATATAAGTAAAATTGACCATAATTATACTGTGCAAGAAAATTATTTTCATTGTACAAATAAGAGTGACTCCTCTATTTTTACGTCTATGCCCTTGGGATCTCTTCCATGGTCTAGATTTGATTGTAGCTTTTTGGCCTTTTCATTTCCCAAATTTGTGCGTTGATGAAAATACCCTTTTGTGTTAATTTTGCTTCAGAAATTAGACATAATTCTAGGTACTTTTGTCACTTCTTCTACTGTTCTATCGATTGGTAGTTGTCTGAGTATATTATTCCTTTGTCTTCTCTTTTGCTCAAATACGACTCCTTTGTCTTCCCTTTTGCTCAAATACAACTGCTATTTTTACTGGTCATTTGACCAACTTAGCTCTTTTAATTCATTGTTATATATGGTTCTAATCACTATTTACTTTGGTCTATTATTCTCTTCATCTGTTCTCCATTCTTCTTTTTCAAATTGTACATGTCTTTTCCTGGTCATTTGATCAGCTTCACTCTTTTGATTCTTTGTTATACATAGTATTGACTATGCTTTCTCTCGATCTATTGTCCTCTTTATTTGTCCTCCATTCTTCTTCATCTAAATTGTATATGTTTTCTAAATTCTCCACTGTTCAAACATACTACTTTTACTGTACAAATAATAGTGATTCCTTTGCTTTTATACCCATGGGATGTCTTCTGTGGTCTGTGTCTGACTTCGCTTTTTGTTCTTTTTACATAACAATGTTTGCTTTATTTTTATACTTTTGCTTTTCTGATTCATATCGTGGTTTGTGTCTAATTGTGGATTTTTAGTCTTTTAAGTGCCTTCATCTGTTGTTACATTTTTGCCCTTGGAATCTCTTTTCTGGTCTTTGTTTGATTGTAGTTTTTTGGTCCTTTTTATTTTGTTAATTTGTGGCTTAACTTAATTGCCTTTCTGTCTTTGCTTTGGTTGAGGAATTGAGAATGGTTTTTTTGGTCATTTTAAAGCTATTTTTATTGTTCCTTGATAATGTTGTCCTTTTGTGGTTCGTCCTTGGTCAAGACTTGAGTTTTGGTTTTTTTTGGTCTTTTCAAGGTCTAGGCTGTTTGGATTCTGCGTTAGACTTGGCCTTTATTTCTTTTCTCGTTCTCTCTCTCTCTCTCTCTCTTTTGTCTTCTCGATGTACTCCTGTTGCTTCTCTCTCTCTCTCTCCTTCTCTTCTTAATCTTTCATCTTCCTCTATGTTAATTTTGCTTTAGGAATTAAACATAATTGTTGCGGATTTTACAATAGCTACGCAAGTGCACATGCCGAAACAAGTAATATAGTAGTGAGTGAGTATCGTCTCTACAGGGATTGATTACCAAAATTATTTGTAAAATCTAAATGTCAAACGAGCTAGTTTAACAAATGAGAAATACAGATTTGTAATAAAATAGCAACAATTTAAAGATGCAAGCAGAAAAGTAAATATTAAGCAGAAAATGATGAGATCTAATCAAGTGATTGTGAATCAGTTTGTGGATAAGATGGGATTATTGAATTCTCCTTGGTTGCAAATCTGGGTTTAATTGCTGCAGCAATGCCTACGGCAAAATCACTACAGTAATTGAAAATTCAATTTGTACATATTAATCTTCCGAATTCAATATGTTTAAGATTCTTTTAAACCAGATTTGACATATTCCTATGCTAACCCAGTTCTCAAAACATCATTTATAGTATCAATTCTCAATGGATTTGCATGGTAATAATATATTCCTATACCATTACTAATTCAAAGATCTACTAAAGAGATGATTGAATCATGCATTATTCAAGCTAAGTCCAATTAAGATTAACCTTTCTAGAATTAATCCTAATTTGTTTATCCTAAATATTGATGGCCAAGCAACAAAAGGAAATAATAGTGAAGTGCACTTGAACGAACTAGAGAAAAATACCATAAACATTTAAAACAACTTTAATCCATCATTACAACCTCAGATTCATCATAATCCCAGCTAAGGGAACTTAGCTCATGGTCTGAAATATAAAAATCAGTAACCTAAAATACTCCATAGATTACAGAAAGTTCAACAAAAGAAAAATTAAATACAAAGAAGACTAAAAGAGAATAAGGAAGTGCTAGCTGGATGATGGTGGTTTAGCTCCTTGCTGCTGCCAGTACTCCTCATTCTTTTTCTTTTCTTCTCTGTACTATTTCCTCTCTCCCCTTTCTTTCCTTTTCCGTATATCACTTCGTTCAGCCGCCTCCCTCCTATTTCGTTCCTTACAGTACTCTTTTTTCTTTTATATTAGGGTAAATGAGGTACCCTAGCACACGTGTCAGCCAAATAGAGGGATAAAGACCACTTTTCTTCATTTCTCTTTAGCTGGTATTTACTGTTAGCTGTCAGCACCAGCTGTTCAAAATAAACGCCAGCTAGAAATTGACTCTGCTGTTCAGTGTTGCTCTAGCGTGTTGCTGCAGCAAAGTTGCTTCTAGCTTTGACTTAAGTTCAGCTTTCCTTCTAGGGTGCTGCCATTTAATCTTTGCAGGGCTTAAGACCAGATTTCAGCAATTCTAGTAAAAATCAAGGGAAATAAGATAGATATTAACTAGATTAGATCTTAAACATCAGCAACGCCAAAAACTAAAATAAAGTAAAGAAAGNAAGAAAGGCACCTAAACTATAAAATTTATTCTTCTAAAGCAACTAACCTAAGACTAAAAACACACAAGATAACTCTATTTTCATAGAGTTATCACACCCCCAAACTTGAATTATTACTCGTCCTCGAGTGACAAAACAAAGAGAAACAACACATTATAAACACAAAAACATAAAAGACCTGACGAGCTCTGGTATTTTGACAACAAGAAAATCATTCTTCATTTTTCTACTTTACCCCACAATCTTCAGCCTATGATCAGAATCACCCTTCCTCAAATACTAGTTCAATCCATCACAAACTTACTCCCACATGTGCTTTTTCCTTTGGTGCATGTGTGGAAACTATGGTTAGAATTCCATGGATTACTCAAGTCATATCAAAACATGATCATTGGGCCTAAATTTCTGGTTCCATAAGCTGATCTTGTAAATCTCTCTCCACTAATGCAAGTCAACCAAACACTCACAACTTAACAGGCTTTCACAACCTTTCAACTTGAAGCTTAATTGGGGAGTTTTATTATTAAATGCTTCTTTTCTTTCTTTTTTTTTTTTTAGACTCCGATGTCACAATGTCTTTTTACGTGAATGCCAACATTGGTGATGAAGACACCCAGTTACTCAGCAAAGTCACTACCAAAGTCGCATACTCATATTCCAGACCACTGTTTGATGCAAAGGTATACATGGAGCTCATGTTACCCCTGGTTACTAGGTGGTCCAGAACAGCGGAGTATATTCTTTTCTTTCTCTTTTTCTCTCTCTTTTTTTTTTTTTACCATATATATATGTATTCCCCAAGACCTAGGCTCATTCTACTTTCAATGTATCTAACCTGCACTAAGTCCTCATGTTTGGTCTTCTAAATTTTGCCTCAAGGGATTCACAAAATCAGTTCTAGAACCTTAAACCCTCACACTTATTTTAGATTCCTTAAGCTTCCCTAAGGTCTTCTAATCCATAGCTCTAGTGCATAGAAAAATTTGAAATTTCACACATAAAAGCAAGCTAAAACAGATATCCCTAACATCCAAGTCATGGCAATTCATCTCATAAACTTAAAATATTGGAGTAACAAAAGTTTCATAAACACAACTTGCTGCAGCACACCAGAGCAACAAAACACAAAACGGAATTAACAAACAACCACACAAAACGATAGGAAACAACACACTAGACACTCAAAAGAAACGAAAAACAGATAAACTACCAATCACCGCCAAACTTAAAATAAGCAGTGTCCCCACTGCTACACAAACTGAAATGCATATAAAGAAAGAAAAAGGAAATGCATATAATGAAAGAAAAAGGAAACGAAAAGGGGGTGAAAACTCCCTGTCACCATTACTCGGCAGCTTCATTGGACCCATCTTTATCAGATTCTGCTTCATATTCGTAATCTAGGTCCTGAAGTAGCTCTTGTGGAAATGTTGGGAAAGTTGGGATGGGCCTGGTGAAATTATTTTGCAGGGCCTTCTTCAGGGCGGTGTCCTGTTCCTTGGAATATGCCCAGAACTGCTGCTGCTGTTTGTGAGTGTGCTGCAGCAACGACATCATATGGTACTGTTGGATTTCCTGTTGACTTAGTCGCTGCTCCAAAGCCTTCAGTTGCTGCAGAATATCACCATTTGTTCTGCTGCTGGATGCTGCAGTAGGTCTGCTACTCGAGGGTTGCTGGGTCGATTCAGTTGGTCCTTCTTGTGTAATTCGTGCCACAGCAATGGCATCGATTTCACCGGTATTGTGCAGCTTTTCTTCATTGACCAGGAAAGGGGCATGGGCATTTCGGCATAACCGAGTGATTAGGGAGGGGAAAAATAAAGCCCCTGTCTTCGTGCAGCATATGCCCGAATCTCACTATGAATCATCCGACCCACATTAATAGACTTACCAGTCAGCATGTAGTATAAGAGCAGCATCCGATCCTTAGACACTATTTTGCCGTGTGTGGTGGGCAGCAGACGGGATTTTAGAAAATGGTACCACACTTTGGCAGCCGGGGTCAGCGCACTTCGAATGCAGGTGTAGGCACCTTGAGCAGAGACATTCCATTCAGCTCCTGCTGTAGCAACTGTCTCCAAAACCGTGATCAGTTTGGGTTCTGTGATGTCCTCTACGAACTCGGAATGTTCATCTACCGGATCTCCCAGGCCAAAAA
>JXTB01000383.1:410221-431551 GCA_002914805.1 Parasponia andersonii
CTAAAATAAAGTAAAGAAAGGCACCTAAACTATAAAATTTATTCTTCTAAAGCAACTAACCTAAGACTAAAAACACACAAGATAACTCTATTTTCGTAGAGTTATCAATAACTTCCAAGTACTTTTAGCACTTCTTTTACTGTTTTATCGATTGGTAGTTGTCTCAGTATATTATTTCTTTGTCTTCCCCTTTACTCTAATACGGCTGTTGTTTTCCCTGGTCATTTGACCAACTTGGCTCTTTTGATTATTTGTTATATATGGTTCTGACAATTATTTTTTTTTTTGGTCTATTGTCCTCTTGATCTGTTCTCTATTCTTCTTTCTTTAAATTGTACATGTCTTTTCCTCTTGCTCTTGTTCAAGTTAGTCCGATAATATCTTATAGTCTTTTATACAATTGGCGATAATGATTACCAATATATTATCACGCGGAGTAAAATGCCAACTACCTAAAAATTACTATCTATATCGGCTTCAAAGTTTTATCTGCTAAAAAAATCTTTTAAATTATATATATATACATATTCTATATACTCTCTTTAGTACTATATATTCTATCTACTCTCTTTAGTATTTAATATTTTTTTCCCCTTAATTATTTTGTTTATACAATACCAAAGCTTTAAAAAGAGAATATATTTAAAACTAAATTACCTCTTTTATTATTGTCACTATTATCATTATTATTATTATTATTTCTTTTTGAATCATGATTCTACTCTTTTTTTACAGCTAACCCATAATTTTGTCTATCTCTATTTTTTTTAATCTATTAACTTACTTATTTCTTCCGATTTTTCTTTTTTGAAAAAAAATTGCTCTTTTTCCTATTTTGAATTTTTTCCATTTTATGTGTTTTTTTTAAGAAAAGCCTTTATTCACTTGGTAGTTTTAAGGCAGTTATGCATTATATTCCAATGATTTCGCTTTCGTTTCATATGGTAATATAATGTATATGGAAAATTCCAATATATTTTTATAATCTTTTGTATGTTTATCCGATTGCTAGAAACATCCGACTTTTCAAAAAGTAGTTTCTCAGGTAATTGGATAAACATTTTCAAATAGATTATCTCGTGGATTTGCCACATATTGATAAAACTTGTATATATCTGAGCCAATTTCTTTTATAAACACATTTACTTATTTACACATATTAATCTCTATATATCGTACAATTATAAGGACAACAATTAATTACTTGTACGTCATCGATCAAGAAGCTTATTATGGAGGAAGACTGCCAAAAGTTGAAGGAAAAAAAAATAATGGATTGTAATTAATTTTGTTGAAAAATTATTTACGAAATTTATTGTCGGTGTCTATAGAATTTTGTTATATATATTATATAATTTTTTTTATGTAATTTTAAGGACTTTGATTATGTGCTACCAAAAATTTTATACTTAAAATATTATTTTACTAATCTTTGTATTGCATCCAGCATTAAATAGTTATGATTTTTAATAACAAAACAGAAACATAATGAATCAAAATAATTAATATACTAAAACATAAATTACAATAAAAAAATAGTTTAAACATTTTGTATATAACTAAAATAATACATCTAAAATTTCACGCTAACAATTTATAGATTCTGATTCGAATCTAATTATGATAAGTTTTAGCAACAATATCAAAACTATAATTATTCGGTATAATCTATCTAGTATAGTTTTTACATAAAAGCTGCATCTCTTGGTAATAAGAAAAAAAAAATAAACGAATAAAAAATAAAAGAAAAAAACATAAAAAAATTATCACTATTAAAATTCTATAAACAAATAATACACACTTAATTCACAACAATTAAGAAATTAAATTTAAAATATCATAATAAAACATAAATATTTCTAATAATTGCAACTATATTAATTATGAACAAATTTAGGCATAAAAATTTTATACCACGCTTATAAAATTTTGAACCTAAATTTTAGTTATCTAGAATATAAGTAAAATTATGTTTTCAGAAAAAACTTAAAAAAAAAATAAAGAGGCAATTGAACCAAAAGAACAAGGTGGAAAAAACAAAAAATAAAAAAAATAAGGAAAAAAAAAGAGATAAATAAGATGATATAAAAGGAACCAATAATTAATGAAAAAAATTATTCAAACAATGAAAAAAATTATAAAGAAAAAAAATGTAATAAATATTTAAAATAAATGCAGAAATTACATAACTAACAAAAAAAATATTTTAAATTTATACTTTGTGCTAATGAATAATTAAATTTGATTAACATAAGAAAAATTCATCAAAAGATAAGATAATTTATACTGCATATAAAACTACATTAATACATGAATAATATTATAACAATAACATTACAAATAATAACTAAAATGTATATAGCTTAAAAAAACTTCATAATACAAGAGCATAATTTCAAAAAAGCCACGAACAAAGTACTGTAAATATTCTAAATATATTGATATAATTATAATATTAGTAATAATAATATCAAATATAATTCATATAAAATATTCATTATTTTATTTTATACATAAATAACATTGTTATATTATTCTACAAGTTTTGAATAAAAACATATTAATATAATAATATACTTTTCCTTCTCTATGTTTTTCCCCTTTTCTAATTAGATAAAGAACAAGATGATGTCAAAAAATCTTATATTATCAAAATGTAAACATAAACGACATTATCATTATCTTCTAAATGAAAACTCTGTTATCCACAATGATGATATTCTGAATCATCAATATAGGAACTCCAATATAGTTTTAAAAAATATTCATCGATCAAGACTCATTCCAATATCAAATTTTTTAAATCCAGAAAGATATTTCTTTCAATCAGCTAAGCCATCAGTGTCAACTAATCTCGACACACAAAGTAATCTTTCTATTCCTTTTATAAGAATACGGAAAAAAATATTCTTGCCATTATAGATTTAATTCATCAAATATTTTTTGATCTATAATTCTCATTATATATTACAAGTGATATTAACAATTATCACGACCTTGGAGATTACTTTTACATATGTAAATATTGCAGTGCATCCTTTTAGTTTGATGAATCTATTAAAAAAAATATATCCACCAAAATATAATTTATACTGTAAAGATAGAAAAATTAAACTCCCTCCAATAAAAAATCTCTCTCATATGCTAAATCAATTACTTGATTATCACGGAGGGCCTTTAAGTATATATTTTCGAAAAAAAATATCTGAACTTTTAATTCTATATTTGTTTTTTCATCTTTGGGAGCAAGCGTGGAACAAAATACAAGAAATTCAGGCAGTCCACATATTTTTAAAATTAGTGATCAAATACATCATCTTATGGGATCTTTATTGCAAACAAATAATAACCTTCCTAAATTCTTTCAATTATATATATATATATATATATATATATATGACATAGAAAATGATATTGAAAATTGAATATCGACTTTTTCATTTGACGATGAGTCAAAAGAGTTGACAAGATTAATTGTTGAAAAAATTAATTAACATAATCAATGAAAATAATCAATTAGTAAAGCTTTTTCGTATGGTCAAAAACAAATATAATGAGAATGAAATTCCATCTATGAAATTAAAATTAATAGGACGACGACCTATAGATAATAATCAATATGAATTACCCACTTCAAATGATGTAGAAGGACTAATTGTAGGAGATATTAGTGAATATGAAAAAGGAAGAGACATTATAATCTAAGACAAAACAAACAATTTACAAAGAATCACAAAATAACGTCCATCTTATATGATTCTATATTATCCTCTCCTATTTCCATACAGAGAAAACGATTATAGAATTGATTTAAATTAGAATATAGATAGACCAAGAAAACAACCTTCAAAAAATAGAATACTTATGAGAGTATTTATTGTTATCAATTACAACAACGTGAAAATATAAATAATATTTTATTCAAAAGCGGTAGACTTTTTCAACAATATATAGTTGATAAATATACCTCTATTGAGGAAAATCGATTAGACTATATTAGAAAAAATCAAAACAATCTAAGATTTGAAATTTATCAAGATGTCCAAGATGCCATTACAAGAGGAGACACAGATGCAAGAGCAATTGAAAAAAGAATTATTCTACTATCTAGCCATATTGAAAGTCCCAGATATATGATCCAAAATTATTAAGCTGCAATGGTTGTTAGAATAATATCCTATAAAATACTTCATTATTTTGACATCACAAAAAATTTATTATCGGATTATTTGTTATCTATTTGTTGTTGATAAATTCCATGTTATGAATTTTATGTCATTCATATCCCATTGATAACATGTGATGTATATGTTTATCTTATACAAACATCTAAAGATTCGACATATATAATGAGTAATAAAGAATTACTCATATGATGAGTTCATATGTGGAAGACATTATATTCTTTATTTGATTATGTCTAAATTAAATCATTTGCATTCTGCATATTGAAGATGAAATATTTTACTATGCTATAGAATATAGTATTATTTATTTTTATAATAAAGTCTCGAATTATTGAAGTGAGTCTTCGGATAGAACCACTAGTATATTATAAGAAAGTTATAATAGCATTGAACAGGACCATGTGAATTAGAATTTAAGGTTAAGTGCTATAACTTAAATTTCTAATTTCACTAATCTAGCACTATTGTAAAAAATCTTAATCCTAGTGATTAACGAACTTACTTTCAGGTATTTTATCTTTTTGAGTTACTGAAGGACTAATTCCGATTTGTGGTTTGAACTCTAGTATCTTGGAAAATAATGTGTTTGAAATGTGTAGAACATTTTTCTGCATATAATGTCACATTGAGTTTTTTCAAGCACTTGGATAATATAAACCAGGGCCCTAGTATTCACAATGTGAGTTTGATTGTGTTAGTATAAGCAGATATAAACACCATAGTCAACTACTATTCATTAGATAAAAAATGGCAATTCAAAAGTATATATATACTAGAGAGGTAATATGGTAGTTTCACCTTATTAGTACGACATTGTATTGGGGGTACGTCTATAGGTATAGTATATGTTAAATAGATCGAGCTAACTATTTGATAATAAACTTCATAGAAAATAACTGACATTTAGTCCAAGAGTTCAATATTGAGCCTATAATAGTGTGCTCTAATATTAATAGACAAAGCCCAATCATAATTATGATTTAATTATGATTGCAGGTATATGGTTTATTAGAGCTTGAGCTTTGTAGATCTATCTGGTTCTCTGTCTAGCTCAAATTAAAGCCTTATGAGGAAAATAAATAGTTAGAGGAACTAAAGGGTACATTGCATTCCAAGCTTTAGGATTCTTGGTTGTCAATTCTACATGGATAATTGTTTTATGAGAAAAACAAGTAGTTGAAGGAGTTAGAGGGTAGATTGCATCGCTAGGTTCCTTACTATTGCTTTAAGAACTATTTTGGTTACTTAGTTTTCAATTTCCTGTCTTTCATTTTATATTGTTATTTACATTTTGATTCTTGCATAAACCATCAAATATTATTATTTGGATAAGTTAGAAACTAGTTTTGATTAGTACTTAGCATTTGTAAATCAAGTATTCCTTATGGGATCGACATTCTCTTACTTCATATATTACTTATTGTGACTTGTATACTTATAGTGTTTTTTGTGTTAGAAATAACCCCAACATACGCCTCAACTAAATGGTATTACTGAAAGAAAAAATATGATACTTTTGGATATGATTAGATCGATGCTCAATTATTCACAATTACCCGCATCTTTTTGGGTTATGCCTTAGAAATTGCTATATACCTGCTGAATAGAATTCCTTCTAAATCAATACCTAAGACACCATTTGAAATATAGAAAGAACATAAACTTAGTTAGCGTCATATCTATATTTGGGATTGTCCAGTATACGTGCTGAAAGGGAAAACGACTAAATCAAGTTTTGTCCACTATTAAAACTGATAAAATTTTCGGCACAATTATTGTAGGTAAGCCCTTATTATTTTATCTAACAAAACAAAATATACAAAAACAATAATCATCTTTATTTTTAATTAAAACTAATATTTTTCCTCAGTTTTTTTTTGGTGTCTTTGTTTTCTTATATAGATTTATACGTTGTTGAATTCTAAAAACATGGCTTACCTTATTGTCATTTCACTTTTGACTTCACCCAAATGAAAAATTTTTCGAATCATCACAAATAAATAAATTTATTTCAGCGGAAATACCTAATCCTAAAAAAAAATCCACAAGCGTACAATATCGTAGCAGAATTCATGATGTATGGACCATGTCGCGTTGCTAAACAAATGCCCTATGTATAAAAAACTCAATTTGTTCTAAAAAATTTCCAAAACAATTTAAAAATGAAATAACTATCGAAGAAAATGAATTTATTAATTACCAACGTAGGAATACACTGTTTTACATACAAAAAGAAGGTATTAAATTAGATAACAGATTTGTAGTCCCTTATAATACCCACATAAATATCAAAATATGCTCACAATCTATGTTGATAAAATATTTATTCAAATACTTAACAAAAGATCCAAATAGAATAAGAGCAGCAATAAAAGATAATATATATATATATATATATATAGAGAGAGAGAGAGAGAGAGAGAGAGAGAGAGAGAGAGAGAGAGAGAGAACAAGCTAGTGAAACTATTTATAGAGAAATAGGCAAAATAAAAAACTATATTAATTGCAGATATATAATACCATATGAGGCCATGTAGATTATATGAATATTCTATACAACATAAAAATCCAGCAGTACAGAGGTTAATAATTTATTTATTACGTATGTAAAATACAACATTCCATTCAAATCAACATCTTCATAAAATAGTTAGGCAACCAGGAATTAAAAAGAACGAATAGAAATAAATAAATTTAATATAGTAGCTAGACAATTATACCCATTTCCTCTAAATGGGTCTGGAATAATAAAGACAAAATTTGGATCCTTAGAAAAATCAGGATATTCAATCGGATGAACTTGTTATATTTACCCAAACTCTGGAGAATTATATTATTTGAAATTATTATTAAATCACTAAAAAGGTGCAACAAGTTTTGAATCTATACGGACCATTAATGATATCACATACTCAACAACTTAAGCAGTATGTAATGCATTGAGCTTACTAAAAGGTGATAAAGAATGGAATGAATCAATATTAGAAGCCTCATTTTGATCAACATCATATCAATTATGACAATTATTTACAATAATCTTACTATTTTGTAATGTAAATAATCCAAGAATATTACTTGAAAATTATTAGAAACTTACGACAGAAGATATTTTACATAAGACAAAAACTTTATTCAATAATCCAAATTTCTAAATTCTAGAAAATGAATTATATAATTATGTGTTATATGAATTAGAAAAATAATTAAATTTAAATTCATCTACTTTAACAAATTTTAATCTGTCACTACCAACAGGAATATTAATTGACGATTTGAATAATAAACCTTTGTGAGAAGAATTAGATTATGACATTAATAAACTAACTATTTTAGAAAAAAAAAATTTAAATAATGAGCAACGCTATATCTACGAATAAATTATAGCTTCATTAAATAATAAAAAATAAAATTTATTCTTTATTTATGAACATGGAGGCACATAAAAAACTTATTTGTGAAATACAATTATTACTAAAATCAGATCAAATAACAGAATTGTTTTAGCTGTTGTATCATCTAGAATAGATTCATTATTATTATCTAAAGATAGAACCATATATTCAAAATTTCGAATACCTTTATCAACCGATAAATTTTCCACCTGTCATATCAGAAAAATGAACTTAGTTAGCAAAATTAATTGAAGAAGCACCAATGAATAACAAGCACTGTTTCGAAGCTTTAGATAAGACACTACAAGATTTGAAAAACAATTTTGACCAATCGTTTGGTAAAATGACAATTGTATTAGATGGCGATTTCAGACAAATTTTACCCGTTATACCTACTAGAACAAAAAAAAAAACATAATAAATGTAAGTATAAATAATGCTTACTTATGGCCATATTTTAAATTATCATCACTAACAGAAAATATGAGATTAAAGAAACCCAATACTACAGAACAAGAAAAAAGGAAAATTTTAGAATTTTCAAAATGAATATTAAGTATTGGAAATGGTACTGCAGAAGGAATAAAAAATCCTGAAAACAAAGACACAACATAGATTAAAATACCAGAAATATACATAATACAATATGAATCAAATCCAACTGAAAAAATTTCGATTTAATATATGATAATTTCAAAGAAAAATTTAATAACATTAATTACATAAAATATAGAGCAATAATAACTCCAAAAAATAGAACAACTGATGATATAAATAAATATATATTGTCTTTAATACCTAATGAATTAAAAATTTATTACAATTATGATATAATAATAGCCTGAATAGAAAATATTGATAAACTGAATATATTTTATTCTCAAGAATTCTTACATATTTTAAATTTTAATGGTGTACCACAACCATATAAATTAAATCTTAAGGTAGGAACCCCAATAATTTTATCAAGAAATTTAAATTAATCAATAAGAATATGTAATAACACAAGACTTATGATTATAGAATAAATAAATAGAATCATAGAAGGTTTATAAATTCAAATAATGAAAGTGAAAAGTTATATATACTAAGAATAGAAATAACTGTAAATGAATCCAGATGGCCATTTACTTTAAAAAGATGATAATTTCCCGTAAAAATCTGTTATGCAATAACAATATAAAAGTCAAAGATAATCACTAAATAAAATAGGTATTTATTTAGAAAATGAAATCTTTATACATGGTCAATTATACATAACCCTATTACGAGTAACAGCCACAAATGGATTATATATATTAATAAATGAATCCATCAATAACTATTTTTATATCTATAACAATAAAATAATATTTAGGTAATTAATATCTACATCTACATCTATATTTAATATCTATAAATAAAAAGATTGTTATACTTTGATTAAATAATTACTAACAAATTTTTTTATATTAAATAGGAAATACATATGCAGCAAGCATAGGTGCAACAAGATATTATGCAAATATAAACATATGTTTATGCACTAAAAATAAGGTAATAATTATCATTCATATGATTTTGTTTTTTATTTAAACAAATTATAGAATAAAAAAATATCATATCTTATTTATCTTTCTTAAACATAACAATTTTTTGTATTTTTTTGTTTTCTTTTAACCAATCTATTGTTCACGTTTCAACATACAATACAACATGTTGAATTCCTACCAACTCCTGTTCAAAGAGAAATAAAACTCTTAGAACAACAAAAATTGCAGAGCAGAAGAATAATTGCAGAATTAAACCAGCTAGATCTTTTGACACAACAGATTAACAAAAATATAATAATATTAATAAAAATGTCATGATTTATTATAATTTATATTAATACCAAACTTTTTTCCTCTCTTTCTTCAAGGAATCAAATTTACAATAAAAGCAATAATATTCAAATTTGAAATACATCAAGATTGATAGTACAACTCCTACCACTAATGTTCCAGACAAGTTCGAGAAGCAGGAATTAGATGGTAGTGCGATGCACATGATTATCTCTCATCAATACCAATTCCATGGTAAAAAAATATAATCTAATAACTCATATTAATATTTTCTTAATCAACTAACTTATATAAAAAAAATCTATCTCAAACTATTAGGCATTAATTAAATTATTCATTTTTTTATCTCTCTCATATTATTGTCTTAATATGTATAAATTAAATACCAGAATACAAGACGAGATAGGATTTACCGTCATATCAATTTTTAAAAAAACAGCCCAAATTCTGATCAAAAGACTATGTTCAATATTAACAATACAAGAAGGCTATACTGATCCAATAGTATTGCCGCTGATGATTGAACAACTATGTAGATAAACAAAAATATTTCAAATTTATTTCAGACCAAGGTGGGCTTTAATTGACACAATTACATAAAAAATATTTGACGATGATGAATCAACTACATTGCCACTTCCAGCACCACCAATCATCTAAGAAACAGAGACAATACCAACCATACCACTGGATCTAAAAATAACTTACCCCAAAAAAATTGCAGAAAGATAAAAAATTATTATTAATTTATACTTAATATAATAAAATACAAAATATATTTGTCATAATTAAACTATTAACATATTTTTTGTACTTTAAATTCAAAGCAACATCAACAAAACAAAAATTAGCGAGATAATTAATGTGCCCAAAATTAAAAAATAAATACTCTTTACCTAAACAAAAAAATTATCATTTTTTTCTTTGAAAAAAATTTATATATATTATTTATTTTTTTCTTAGTCTAATATTTATTTCTCTAATTACAGTGAAGAGGAGCAGCAAAAAAAGGGAAAACAAAAGTTGTAGCATGGACCGCCAAGTTATTATAATATAAAATTATTTTGTAATATTTTAGACAATATATGATTATATTTTACACAAATATCATATCGTTGTAAAATATTATTACCTATTAGAAATAATATAAAACTACTTTCTAAAAAATAATTTATACAATATAATATTTTGTACTTAATCCGTAGCAAAAATATAATTTATACAATACAATATTCCGTACTAAATCCGCAACAAAAGTGCACGCTACAATGCTCGTGTAATACTAATGAGCCTAATTTGCTGGATATTACTAGTTCACGAGCCTTCTTTAGGGAAAAAAAAATTAAAAAAAAAATTAAAGAGGATGGTGAAGTAACTGCGGTACTACTTTTTCAAAAATAAAAAAGCAATATGGTGATTGAAGTTTACATATTTTGTGTACAATATTTCAAAGAAGAATACTATTTTTCCTTCTAAGTTATCGAACTGATTCCCAAACCTAATGCCAATATATCCTCCACAGCCTCCAAGTCGGCATATTTAACTACCTTTGACTACCACCCAGTTCCTCCCTCCGTATAAGAGTGGTGTTTGTCAAATTCCCATACCCTAATCAGGTTGCAGTTACACCCTTAATTTCTACATTTGAATCTCATGCAATTTCCGCACCAACTGGACCAACCGAGTCTCAATTTGAGGGCGTGATAACCAAATCGGTGGCTAAGTTTTGTTCTTTCTCTGTTTTATGACTTAGAGCTTAAGTAAGAAGAAGCAAAAGAAAATTTGATTTTGGTGATTTTGATTGGTTTTTAGAATTGGATTGTTGTTGATAATTGGTGGTTTTTTGTCCAAGTTCACCAGCATTTTATGATTAGAACTTATCCATTATGAATTTATTTTAAACTTATTATGGTATTTAAATCTCTGCTCAGTTGTACGCATCTTTTGCCAGAGATGTTTGCTTCTTAGTTTATGCATTGATACAATTCTCCAGAAAATGAACTCCGGAACTCATGGATGTACTCAAGAGAGCAGCCTCTTTGTTTAGGATATTTTTTATAAAATCTTGCCTCTTTTTTTGTTGATTGTTTTCCTATTACTTGGACGATGTAGGCTTTTCCTCCTGTATATTTATTTTTGTTTGCTTGAACTTGTGCTTTTCCTCCTGTATATTTATTTTTGTTTGCTTAAACTTGTACTCAACCTAGAGTTTTGAATGATAAATTAGATTGACTCAAATAGTTAAAGTACTCATTATTTAAGATCTCAATCATAAGTTCGAATCACATTGAAGATAAGTGTGAGAACTTATTATCCCAATGTAATTTATAATAAATAGAGATCATTAGTTAAAACAAACCTATAAAAAAAAAACTCGAGTTTTGAATTGCGCCACTAGTACAATACTATTACATACTATGCCACAATATCATATTTCAAAATTTTCTTGAAATTTAGTTTCTTCAATAACCATTGAGTTTTTTTCACCACTTCAATTTTACTTTTGTCATTTTAGATTAACTTAATACTATTAAGCATAATTGGACAAAGTAGTAGACTATATTACTTAGTTAAATATTTTTACATAATATAACATGCTCAATCTAGAGTATGATCGTTTAATTTTCTACAGATTTATTGAATTCCTGTCGTATTCAACTGAGCTTTAAAATATTTATTTTGGAAGTGTTTCTATTTTTAGATTTGTAGGTTATATATTTTTTTTAATGTCAACTGTCGAGAATGATATAATTAGCTAACACTAACTAGGCAACTATGATTTCTTTATGAGCTATTTATTTTCTGTTTATGCCTCCCATTTCTTAAATAAATAAAAACAAAAAATAAAATTGTATAATTACAAACTTGGTTTGGATTCAAAAGGCGATAAATAAAAAGCAGTTGTGATAATTTAAAATGACAAATACAAAGAAAGTCGTCTGTTCATAGTCATCATAGATAAACATCTTATCAACCAATCTTTAAAGCTAAAATGTATTAGCCTGACGAGGTTAAGAAAAAAAAAAAAATTTAACTCATTGAGGACAATGTCATTAAGATTGTTTCATAGAACACTAATATATATAATACTAGAATATTATATTTCAAGACCTTATTGAAATTCAGTTTCTTTAATAACTGCCGAGTTTTTTCACATTTTACATAAACCTTTGAATTTCAAGTCTCTGTTTCAAATACTTTCACTTGCATCCATTTATAACAAAACACCAGTCAAATCCGAGGGCATCCACCCATGGGCATCTCTAGAAGTTGGAATCTTATATCAATTTCCTATTAACCAAACCATACGATAATATAACATACCATCACTTTAGCATAAATGATATAACATTAACATCATTTCAGCATCAAATGCCATCATTAGAATGAGTACGCATGTCACATAAATAAAACAAATTCACGTCTCAAACTCAAAGAATTACATAACAAAGGAAAAGACAATTGTTTAATTTACTAAAAAAATAAATCGTAGTGCAGACTCCTAGCTCCAAGAACAGGCTCATTAATAACTGAATATGGAATCTAAACTCCATAGACATGAACAAGATCACCGAAACTAAATTCTAAAATTGGAAAACAATTTCCAAAAGAGAAAGGTTTCTTCGAACCAATTTCAACAAGACATTATTATACTCTAAAAGAGAATATTTACAACCAATAAGAAGAACAAAAATTCTAAGAATGTGTACAGCCATTCCCCCTTAAAAGTGACCGCTGGTTTATTTTAACTTTACTTTATGATCTGACCCTGGGAAACTTTGGTTGTCCCGATCCTGTGTGTGCATTGAATTTGTAGTCTAATGTAGCAAAAGCCTCTGGGAAAGACAGAAAATACTCGACTAATACTCAAACTCTTGATTCACTCACGAATATTAAGAAAAGAGAAAATTGAATGAAAATACTTGAGATAATTTTTATTTCCAAAAAAAAATTATTTGTCATCTTGGCTTACAACTCTTAAATAAAACCTAAATAAAATATTTAAATAAAAGATAATGATATCTTAATTTTGGAAAAAGAGAAATAAAAGGCCTAATATTTAGGATCAAGTCGTAACTATCGGATTTGAATTCTAAATTTATTTACTAAAGATAATCTAAAAAATAGAAAAATGCCAGAAAATGAGAAATTATATTTTCGGAGATCTAAATGATCGAATTTGCCCGAAAAAGCCGTAGAATATTGGCAAAGCCACTAATTTTCATTTATTGGATTGATTCCACCCAAATTTGATACTAAAATCATCGAAAATAGACCATCCAAAAATTCTCCCGAAAATCTAAAAATTGCTTTATTTTCATCTACGCCAATCCCACTTGTCCATAAATTTTGCTCCTTTTAGCACCGCATCATTCTCTCTCGACTGGAAAAAATTTGTCCTCGAATATGGACGAGGAAGAGTATCATTATCATCACAGTTATCCCTATAAAATGGTGTAAGATGTTTGACATTAAATACGTTAGAAGTGTGAATATGGCTGGGAAGGTTCAATTGATATACATTTGGATTAACCTTCTCTATAATCTCTAACAAGCCAATCTTCTTGACAGCAAGTTTATTATACTCATGAGCTGGGATACGATCTTTTGTCAACACCGCCCATACAAAATCCTCTACCTCGAATTCCACATGTCATCTTTTCAGGCCAGCAACTTGCTTATATTTAGCTACGGCAGACTGCAGATGTTCATGAGTCTAATTGTAAACGTGTTGTAGCTGCTCGACAAAATCACCAGCCTTACCATGCACTCGTAACTGATCAAAAACTGGGGTCAAATCAAGAGGACAACAAGGAACAGTACCATACACCACTTGAAAAGGGCTGACACCTGTGCTTCGGTTAACTGCATGGTTATGAGCAAACTCTACTTGGCACAACTTTTGATCCCAGGATTTGATTGACTCACCAACCAAACAATATAGCAAGTTTCCTAAAGAACAATTGATAACTTCAGTTTGACTATTTGTTTAGGGATGGTAAGTGCTACTGAAATCTAACTGTGTATTCACCAAATACCATAGACATCGCCAAAAGTGACTAAGGAAACGAGTATCTCGATAAGATATAATAGATATAAGAAGTCTATGTAACCGATAAACTTCCTGGAAGTATAACAAGGCTACATTGACTGCATTGGTCATCTTTTTGTAAGGAATGAAATGGACCATTTTTGAAAAATGGTCAACCACTACAAATATAGAATCATGGCCATGTTGAGCCGAGAAAGGCCCAAAACAAAGTCTATGCTCACATCAGTCTAACGTCGGATTGGAATAGGTAGTGGTAAATACAAACCTGTATTTGTGGCTTTTCCTTTAGAGAGATGACACGTGCAACATCGCTCTACGAATTTGCTCAACACCCTTTGCATCATTGGCCAATAATAAGAAGTAGCAACAAGCTGCAATGTACGATCACAACCCACATGAACTTTATTATGTAACTCTCGAATAATCTTAAGGCGTAGAGTACTATCAAGAATACACAATTGATTTCTTTTAAAAAGGAAATTGTCAACCAACAGAAACTCTGAATGGATTCCTTTTTGCAGCTGTTGGACAATCACTGAAAAATAAGGGTCAGTAGCATTTAAATCATAAAGAGTCTCAAAGCCTGGTGCCTTAACTTGTAATTCTGTCAAGAGAAGTTGTCGCCGACTCAATGTATTAGCTACTTTATTTAAGGCATCGGCCTTGTGCTTGAACACAAAAGTAAATTGCTAAAGGTATGCAATCCATATGGCATGTCGAGTAAACATCTCATCTTGAGTACCAAGGTGTTTTAGAGCATCATAATTGGTGTATAAAATGAACTCCTTCTAGAATAAGTAGTGGCGCCAATGTCGAATAGTCTGGACTATGTCATAAAACTCCACGTCATAGGTATTGTAGTGAGACTTTGGGCTCGAAAATTTCTCACTGTAATAAGCCATTGGATGAATATTTTGACTAAGAACTACACCAATACCAACCTTTGAGGCATCACAATATAATTCAAAGGGTTGAGTAAAGTCTAGTAGTACGAGAAGAGGAGCGAAAGTCAACTTTTGCTTAATCAACTGAAAGGATTCTTCCACCTGAGGACTCCAATGGAATCTCCCAGTCTTAATATAATCTGTAATAGGTGCCATCATGCTACTGAAATATGGTATGAACCTCCTATAAAAGGAAGCAAGGCTATGAAATCTATGCACTTCTGTAACTGATGTTGGCTAGAGCCACTAGTTTACTGCCTCTACTTTCGTAGAATCTACTGCTAGTCCATCCTTTGTTACAACATATCCTAGAAATACGACATGATCTGTTAGGAATACATACTTGTTTATAGTGGCATAAAATTTGTCTCTGTGAAGGACCGAAAGAACCTCCCGAAAATGTTGCATATGATTATCGGGGTTAGTATTGTAAACTAGAATATTATCACAATATACTACAACGAATTTACCATTGAACGGGTAAAGAGTTTGGTTCATGATATGCATAAAAGTGCTCGGTTTATTAGACAGTCCAAATGACATAATCAGCCACTTATAAAGTCTCTCTCTTGTCTTGAAAATTGTTTTCCATTCGTTGCTGGAATAACTACGAATCTGGTGGTAGCCGCTCTTCAAATCTAGCTTACTGAATATACTCGCGCCATTAAGTTGATCTAGCAAATCATCCAAACAAGGAATGGGAAAGCGGTCGCATACTGTGATCTTGTTTATTGTGCGACTATCTACACACATTCGCCAGGTACCATTTTTCTTCTATGTAAGTTAGGCAAGGACAACACAAGGACTAAGACTCTCTCGAATATGCCCCTTTACCAAAAGTTCTTCAACTTGCCTATGCCACTCCTTATGTTCACTAGGGCTCATTCTGTAATGCACCCTATTAGAAAAAATAGTGTCTGGCATCAAGTCAATTTGGTGCTATATATTTCGTAACGGTGGCAACCCATTTGGTACTTCTCCAGAGAAAACATCTTGGAACTCCTCAATCAATGTCCATAACCAATTTGAATTATTAGTTTGGTCTTAATAGAATTTCCCACTAATATGAACACTACTCTAAAATCTACCATCTCTGACTCAAATTATGCTTGGGTCAATAGATTAGTACTATCTCCAGTTATTGTAGGTGTATGTTTTGTCAGATAATAACACAATCTTCGTTTCTCCAAACATAAAGATATACATGTTAGTACTGAGTGATGATCAAACTGCCAAGGCCTACCCAATAATAGATGGCACATGTCCATACTGACCACATCAGATAGAACCTCATCCATATATGTAACTCCAATAGATAAACTTATTAAAGCACGCTGAGATACCATGACGTCCGTACCTTTTTTTAGCCAAGCCAGATTATTTGGTTTGGGATACTTTTGTGTTGGCACCCCTAGTTTCTTAACTACTTCTTTGGCCACCATATTCTTGCAGCTTCTAGAATCAATGGTGAATCTACATACCTTCCTTCCAATAGTACACGTAGACTAGAAGATATTGTTGCGCAACCATTTACTATCATAGATTGTTTAATATCATTCACTATCATTCCCATGTAGTATTAGGTAGTTCTTTTGCACCATCAATGCCGGCCCAACATCTCCCGTCATATGTTCTTTATTCTTCACCGAATTCTCAATAACCTTACTATCATAGACAGGCTTGCCATCACCTTCATCGTATATTTTATCGATAAAAAGCCTTTTACATAAATTCTTGGGACAATCATATTGCCTATAGCCTATCCCACTATAGCCAAAACAATGCAGTCCTCCACTCAAATATGCTGTCGGTTGCTGATTGGTGTTCAGTTTGACAACCTGCTTATATAGAGCTATTAGTTTGTGTCAATGATTGCTGTTGATTATTGGTAGAACCTGCCAATATACTTCGTTGGGATTGTTGCTTTTCAATCTATAATATCTACTGATGCACTTCAGATACCATCAAAGGATTAAACATATTAAGGATGTCTTGAATCTAGGGTCGTATGCTACCCACATAACGAGATTCCAACTGCTCCTCAGTCTCTATGACATCATTCCTCGTGATTAGCATATAAAACTCTGCAGTATAGTCAGTAACAGACTTCATACCTTGACGCAAATTTTGCAATCACTAGTACATCATTCGTACATAATTATACAGTAAAAAGGCAGTTCTCATATGCTTCTTTAATTTGTCCTAATACATAATCTTGGCTTTTCCGACTCAGGTCCTCATCACTTTGGTTTATTTCCACTAAGCCGCTGCTCATCCATGAAATCGTGTTATAATGAGAAGTACATGTTTATCACTCAGATTTTCTTTGAATTCTAGGATCTCTTCCACTACAGTCGTCTAATCCAAAACTCTTTAGGTTGTAATCCACCGTAGAATTCAAGAATATCAATCTTGAATCCTGACTCTGAACACCTATTTTCTTCACGTCTTCTTGCTCTCTTTCGAATTGGCGAATCTGTTGGTTGATCTAGTGGGGCAAATGGGTTCTCTTCTTCGAACTTCTCATGGAACTAGGCTGTTAGCGCATGTTGTTGCGGAAGAAGCGCAGCTATCTGTTGTGTCAACATCACCACCTATTGACACAATTGTGCGATCTCATCATGTCTATTCACCTCTTCTAACTTGGCATCACGAACTTCTGGTCGTCTCCTTGGCGGCATGGTGTAGGAACGAACTTGTCTCTGGTACCAACTGACGTAGTAAAAGCTTCTAGGAAAGACGGAAAACACTTGGCTAATACTCAAACTTGTTAATTCTGTCACGAATACCAAGAAAGAGAGAGAATTGAGTAAAAATTCTCAGGATAATTTTTATTTCCAACAAAAACTGATTTGTCATCTTAGCTTACAACTCTTATATAAAGCCTAAATAAAAGTTTCAAATAAAAGATAACAATATCTAATTTTTTGAAAAAGAGATATAAAAAACCTAATATCTAGGATCAAACTGTAACTATCGGATCTAAATTTTAAATTTATTGACTAAAGATAATCCAAAAAACAGAAAAATGCCAAAAAATGAGAAATTGTATTTTTGGAGGTCTAGGCCATAGCTCAGTGGCAAAGCCACTGATTTTCACTTATTGGGCCGATTCTACCTAATTTACCGAAAACAGACATTCCAAAAATTCTCCGGAAAATCTTAAAATTATTTTATTTTCGTCTATGCCGATCCCATTTGTCCATAAATTCTACTCCTTTTAGTACCGCATCATAATCTCTTAAGCAGCTAATTATAAATTCCACCCAAATTCCTATATATATGACAATGCAGTAATGACTAATGAAACCCACGATAGGAGGAACGAGGGACAAAAAAAAAAAAAAGGAAGAGAGAGAGCGAGAATTAGATCCCCTACTTCCATTATTATTAACTTGGTGCTTTTGTAAACAAACTTAGATAAGTTCCATAGCACAGAGTTTTTTCTATGTATACATATATATTTCCATATTGTGTTATAAACACCAAATTGGGGTTTGAGTTCCACCAAGAAGAACATCAAACAAGGTGGCACACAAATCATCTACACCTGAACAATTTATTAGTTATTTCCGGGAAAATTGGTTTTAATCTTAAACTAATTATTCTATGGTCTTTTGAAAGAGATTGAGATCTTCAAAAGGCAAATATTAAAAAGTATAGGCCTTTTTTGTCTAATTGAAGCCTAACCAAAAGTCTTCCAAGGAACTGCAAGCCAAGCAATCTCAAATATCCCCGTAAAAAAAATAAAAATAAAAAAGAGAAGATTTTGAACATGCAATTTTGAGTGTATATCTGCATACTCGTTTAAGATTCTAGTAATATGAGGGCTAACAATGGCAATGGCATTTCATCCTATTCAATAACACTTCACATAAAACGAAGAATATGTACAGTGAAACTAGGAAAATTTTAGGAGGGAAAAAGGAATGATGTAATTATTTCCTATAGTCCAGTGATATGTAACTTAGTAACACACAACTTGATCGACCAGTAGTGGCTCATAAACTAATAACAAACGTAGCTAAATTTATTCTTGGACCAAGTTGAAGAAAATCATACTCGTTTACAAATTTCTATCCTTTCAGTGGGAAAAAATCGTTCCCTAAACACATTTCAGTGATTCAAGTATATTTTTACTAATTAAACGGGCAACATACATTTTTAATGTCTCTTAAGAATTGCATACGCGCTAAAGCCTCCTTACATGAGTGGTATATATTTTAATGTCTCCTAAGACTTCCAGCGTTAAACCACCCTTAAATGGATGGTGTTGTGCGGTCTAAAATCCTAAGGTCGCATAAGGGGTATATGCGACCTCCTCCGTGAAGGTTATATGCGATCTCTTTCACAGGTTTTGTGCGACCTTCTATGTGCAGTTTGCCTTGTCAAACAGGAAATCTACAAGAAGAGGGAAACAAGTAAATGCTATGGAAGAAACCTACAAGGAAAGGGAAACTGAAGTCTCCTATTTTTGATTAACTAGTTATCCGTTTTGAATAGTTATCCAATTATATTGTTACTTAATTTACGTTACCCAATTGTATAGTTACCNGTTTATACAATTAGGATCCTAGAGACATAAGGATCCTAGGGACATAAGGTTACCTTTATCTATATAAAGGGGACTCTATGTTCCGAAGAAAAGGACCAAGACACAGAGAATAGAAGTCAGAGCAAATTCAAGTTTAGAGTATTCCAAGCTTTGGGTAGTCTAAGTCTTTAGTATTCTTCAATAGCTTTTCAGTCTTTTCGATTTTCAGATGAGATTGTAACCTTGAGTGTTTGTTATTCTTCATAAATTAGTGAGAAAACAGTAGACGTAGGCTCATCTTTTTCGGGGCTGAACCACTATAAAATCCTCTCTCCTTATTTGCTTTGATTATTATCTCAATTCACACAAGCCACATCTCTTGATTTTTTCTAAATTTATTGTTGATCAAAACCTCTATCAACAATTGGCGCTAGAAGGAGGGCTATTCCAGCAGGAAAATTTTTCAAATTCCACCTTTTCAATAATGGCAAACACCAGAGACACTACCAGAGCCGCCGGGACTAGCCAAAATCAACCTCAGAGTATTGCTGCTACACAGGCAACCCCCACTCCCGATCAGCCTACTGTGACGGCAACAGAGAACTTATCCCAGAGACAGGATCGTATGGAAGAAACGCTCGTGAACCTTCAGCAAGTCACTAACCAGATCAATGATACTCTACGACGACTCGCTGAAGGGCAGATGGTGACCCCACCACAACATAAACGTCCCAAAGAACGTCCTGCTCAATTACCTGAGAAGGGAATACAGATTCTCGAGACGAGAAGATGCGACCAGCCGAAAACTCAGCAGGAGCGTCATGAAGAACGCATCTCCAAAGGAAAAGGCAAGGTTGCAGACTTGCCTCCAGAATCTCGTACGGAGAGTTCAAGTACGAACCGCGGTCGTACACAACCTTCTCGTAAATCCACTAACAACCATGATCGCTTGAGCAGTGAACAAGGACGATCCTCGAAAAGTGTCTTCGAAAGAATCAGCAGGGAGTCAAGACAAGATCCTGCAGACCTGAGGTAGTATTTGGAGCGACGACGTGGTCGTGATCGATCTGTATTGCATCATAGCGACCACAGCCGGTCTCGTCGCACTATGCCACTGGATTCCTCTCATAGGTCGCAGAAGACTTTACCAGACCAGCCCGCTGCGAAACAGGATAACGAACAAAGGTCGCTTATACTGCCAGTAGGGAATGATGCTTTCCCTCTGAACGTCGACGTTCACAATTTAAGGATCGCATTAGATGTACTTGCTGGATGGGACGATGAGCTCGCTGATGGGTATCGCCAGTCGCCATTCAGCGAGGAGGTTCGAGTTGCAGCCCTTCCCACCGGATTCAGACTTCCCACCATCAATACTTTTGATGGAAAGACTGATCCAC
>JXTB01000384.1:56530-89472 GCA_002914805.1 Parasponia andersonii
GATGACGAGCTACGATTAGAGATCATCTTCTAATCCTCTTGATCACTAAGATCGCACTGGACACCACCTGAGAAAGAAAAGTAGGAGGTGAGCATAAAATGCCCATTAGGAAAGCAGTTATCTCGATTAAAATTATTTTAGTAATAGAAAGTTCCTACATTGTTAGTTTAAATCTAATACATACATATGTAATAGTCCAAAACTAGAAAGCCACATGTATATGTATAAATAAAACAGTGTAAGCAAAACCATCTAATTCATATGCATATGACACAAATCAACCCATATCCATGAGCTCACATCCTGTCATCTATGGAAACCTATGATAATAGTACTAAGCCTACCTGACACCCAAGTATATACTCAGAAGGGACATCCATGTGTCGCTTACCAAACCTAGAGGGATAACTGAATTGTCTATACTTGTCAAATGAGGAGGCAATCAGAAGTAACAAACCCCTGCTTGTTTAGGACTCTACACTGACTATGAGGCACACAGCGCCACACTTTAAACCCATAATGCTAACATAGTACCCATGTATGATCCTATGACACGTGCAATATAAAACTGAAATGTGAAAACTATTGTACTATGATTTTTCAATAAAATATATATATATATTAAGTTTTATAGAAAAAAAAATGACAGTATAACAGCTCTATTTTTAATATACCCAAACATAATCTACACTCAGAAAATTTTCCAGAGCAATACAATATATATCATATAATTAATTTCCATCACATATATTCAAAGAGTTCTAAAATCACATTTATTTTCATATGTTGTAGAAAGTAAATTTTATTCGAAAATGATATAAAACAAAGATAACTGAATCCCTATCTCATTAGAATAGTGATACCACACTATTAGATCTTCAATGTGTCATTAATTAGATGATTATTTAGAGGGTTGAGAATTAATTCCAAATTCTCAATCGTTCTCTTGTAAAAAACCAACTTCTCAACAGAGCTTTAAACCCACAAACGGATCTCTTCAAACCCAAAAATAATTTATTTGTTTTTGGTGTTTTTTTTTTCTTTTTGTAATGTATTCTTTCTCCGTGAGCAGTACAATTATATGGCAGGAAAATATATTCTTTGCTCTAAATTGTTAAAACTTGATATTAAAGAAATTTCGTACTTATGTATAATGCAAAATTTGGTCATTAATATATGATAAAAGAGCGATCAATATTATATGGCACCAAAACCATAATAAATCAAATTAAAACGTGAACTCAGTTGAAATTTCTTTTATTCAGATTTGATACTTAAACGTTTCTTTTATTCAAACACTCAAAAGTGGATGTGCTTTTTCGACCTCTCACTAGATCTAGTAAAACGATTCCATAGTTGAACACATCAGATTTTGTAGAAAAATGGCCATGCTCTGCATTTTCAAGGGATATGTAACCACTGCTGTTTCCAACGTTCAAGAGAAGAGAGAGAGCCATGCATTGTGTCAACAATATATAGACTGTATGGATTTCCTATAAAAACCCGGAATTTTCGAGGGTAATTTGGACATTTTATCAATTTTCCGGATAAAATATTGTGGGGATTAATTTGCAAAAGTTTTGTTCAGATGGACTAAATTGCAAAATTTGGGGGACTAGATTGATAGAGATTTGAAATTTTGGGGACTTATGTGCAATTTTTGAAAAATTGCACAGCCCAATAAAGAGGGGCCACGTGCACATCTTTTTCACCTCTCTCTCTCTTCTCTCTCCTCCCTCCCCCGATCTCTCTCTCTCTCCCTCGTCTCTCTCACGCTCTCGGCCGATCTCCCGCACCACCGCTCGCCGCCCGTCCTCGCCGTCGCCCAGCCGCAGGAACCGCCGCCGACGCTCGCCAGCACCGCGCCTGTGCCGATCCCGACCGCCAGACGCCGCCTGGAAGCTCGCCGTCGTCGGAGAAGAGAAAGAGGCCGAATCGGATTTTCGGCCACCGGCGACGATTCCAGCGTCCATTTGGCTTCAAACCGGTCTCGTTGGATTCGTATCGTCGCAAGGATCATCAAGGTATATATATCTCAACTCCATTTTGCCCGGATTGAAAGTTGCCATTTTTGGTCATTTCGAGTTTTTGAGTGTTGTTCTTGATCTGACCGTTAGATTGTAATTTTAACTTCATTTTTGGAATGTACTCGGAAAATGGAGAAGTTTGATATATATATTGTGTAGTTTGGTGATCGGCACAAAAATCGAGATCGGACGGTCGAGATTTTGTCTCATTTTGCATGCCACCAATCCGGTATGGACCCGGACCCGGACCCGAATTGGACAAATTATATGTCTAACCTATCTACTTTGGGTGCTAGGAATTCAGTGAAGAGGTCCGTTTGTGGAATTGAAGCTCCGGCGAGAAAGTTGATTTTTCGCACGAGGACGATCGAGGGCTTGGAATTGGATCCCGACCCTCCGGGCGATCGTCAACGACACCTTAAGGACTTAATAGCATGGTGTCGCTATTCTGTTGAGGTAGGGGTTTAGTTACCTTCGTTTTATACCGTTTTTGAGTTAAAACTTATTTTCTGCAACATATAAGAACAAGCGTGTTTTTAATGATTTGAATTATATGTGATGGAATCTGGTTATGCGATATATACTGTACTGCTCTGGGAATTTGCTGTGTACAGATTATTTTGGGTATATCAAAAATAGGGCCGTTATGCTGCCCGTTTTTCTATAAAACCCTATTATGCATGTTTTACTGAAAAACCAGAGTACAGTGGTTTTTACACTTCAGTTCTGTATTACACGTGTCATAGGATCATACATGAGCACCGTGTTAGCATCGTGGGTTTTACAATGTGGCGCTGCGTGCCCCACCATCGGTGAAAGTCCGTAAACTTGCGCAAGGTCTTGTTACTTCTGATTACCTCCC
Organism: Parasponia andersonii; assembly: GCA_002914805.1. NCBI lineage: Eukaryota > Viridiplantae > Streptophyta > Magnoliopsida > Rosales > Cannabaceae > Trema > Trema andersonii. The sequence continues at coordinate 59,420 of JXTB01000384.1, forward strand.
CATTTGGCAGGTGTAGGCAATTCGGTTGCCCCTCCAGGTGTGGTAGGCGACACATGGGTGTCCCCTCCGGGTATGGGCTTAGGTATCAGGCAGGCTGTTAGGGACACTTAGTGCCATCATCCTGGGTTTCCACAGATGAAAGGATGTGAGCTCATGGGTATGGGTTGATTTGTGTCATGTGCATATGGAGTGATAGTTTTTATTACACTGTTATATATATATTGGCTCCCGGTTTGGATTATATATATACGTGTGTGTATGTTTTGGATTTAAACTAACCATGTAGGAGATTCCCATCACTGAACTGTTTTTCCCCGAGGTAACTATTTTCCTACTGGGCATTGTATGCTCACCCCCCTTATCTTCCTCCTCAGGTAGTGTCCAGTGCGATCTTGGTGATCAAGAGGAATAAGAGGTCATCCTGATTGCAATTCGCCTCTTGGTAATGCTAGGAGTTTGTTGTCATAATCTTTGGACTATTTGGAATTTTGTGTTAGCATTGAACCAAGATTACTGCTTTCTATTTTGTCTGTAAACTTATGCATGCCATTCTAGTATTGGACATCTGTTGTGAATGATGATGATGCGGGGTTTGGTTTCTTTTTAATTAATTTTATGTTTTCAAGTAATTGTTCAATTTATGTTTGGTGGTGTATACGAACTGTGGGAGTGGTTCACGGAATGGAATTCCGAATATTTTATTTAAATGGACTGTTTTTATAAAAACTAGAACTTTTGACACTTTTCAAATAAATTAAGGAATTTCCCACCTTTGTGAAATTCCCCTTCTGCCACTAGCCCGGGTTTTGGGTCGTGACATTTCCTAAATTCACACATTCTAGATGTGTGAATACCTGCAACTGTGTACCTATTTAAAGACAAAAGAAATTACTTGCTATGTCCGGATGATCCTTTTCACAACACCTTGAGATTCTTTCTCATGACAGATTCTTTCCTTGCCAAAATCTGATATTTTGAGATTCATATATTTGCCATGGCAAATTCTGGTGTGTTTTTCTCAGGTGCACAGTGGCATTATATGCAGGTAGATACATTAATTGTCATCCATGTTGAAATTATTCTTTGAGACATTATTGCTTATCTCACATTTACATATGCTTTTTTTGGAAAAAAAAAAAAAAACAAGAATTGTGGTTGTGTAAGGCAAATTTCGACCATTATAACAACAGAGCAGTATTCGGATTCGATACTTGGTCAGAATTGATACCATTTCTTCCCGGACCCACGGTAAAGATATTAAATTAAGTTCGTTTATTTGACATGAATAATCTGTATATAAGTGGGGATTATCATACACAAATGGGCGTTGTCGGACATTGAATTGTTGTAGGACCTTGAATTGTTTGAGTAAATGCTAATGATCAATGCCGGTGACTTTTACAATCTAATTAGCTTCTTATTAATAAAGGATGGACACATCTTTCTAAAATACTAAACCCACATTCAAAAGTGAAAGGTTGACATTACCACATGGCTCGGATTGGGCTTGTAACTGATGATAAAAAGCATTTTAGCTCAGAAGGCGAACGACATATTCAACTAAGAATACTCATCTCAAGCTTGAATTTGGGGAAATTATCTAGCTTTATTTTTATTCATCAAAATTCCCTAAACCCCACAATTCTAGAATCCAAAGATTTTGAACCAAGAAGATGATAGAGTTAGAACAAGCTCCATGGCATTGCATATGACTGCATTATAACTATAGATTCTCTTTCATCACCATTATTAAATCTTCTTTGTGGACAATAAAAGAGGTTCAAAACTTGAGTACCCATAACCTTGCCTAGACACAATAATCTATCAAAGTAATTCATAAATCAATCACAAGCCTCCTCTACCACATCTCTAGATATATCTGATTTCAAGGGAGTTCCACATAAATAAAACTAGTTTGGATTGCTTTAATTTCCATTTTCCATGGTTTTCAAACCTGAAAATGGGGTCTTGTACATAAAAGAACAAATGCTAAAGTAGTTCCTATCATATCTAGTTTCCTAAATAGTCATAAATCCTCAGTTCATGTATATATATATAGGGCACCAATCTAGTAAATATTTTTTTTTATCTATATAGAGATATTATTTTGATGAAAGAAAATTTTTTATATACATTTTTTATATTAAAAATTAAGAAAAAAAAATAATATCAATGATATACGTCTTTTATGCATCTCATTATAGTGATACACCTCACATACGTATACAACACTACAGCAGAATAAAGAAATCAAAGGCTCTCTATCGGATGAAACTTCACTTTAACATTTACAGAAGGCTTCTCATGTCCCCTTGTCTGTCCAATAACATCTGATCTCAAAGGAGGAGCATAAAGAAGTCATCATCTATTCTGCTTTCCTGAACATGTCACATATATTTATCTCAAATTCGTTCTTCCCTTAACTAATGAGCTCAATTGTGAAAAACTTTAAATTCTGAATATACTTCGTCCTATTTTCCATACCACGGTATTTCTCGGATTCATGATCTTCTTACTATATATACGAATTATATGTTCATCGTCCACAAAGTCAAGAAAAAAGGATAAGAAATACGCAACCTTTCAGTTGCCTCCTCAATGTGTCAGGGCATAAATTTTCTTGAAATATAAAATAATGTAATTAAATTGATTTTTTAGAAGGAGTAATTAAATTAATTAAATTAAATCAATCAAATTAACTTAATAAATGAGAACCAATAAACCCTAATTCTTAAGCTAGTGCCTACTCTACAAATAGGAAATCAATTAGGGCATTCTTATTCAATAATATTGGTGCCTGTGCATGAGTCTTTCTTTTTATGGTTGACACTAATTTTAAATATGTGACGAAATAATAAGTCACAGATGACTAGGTTTTTATCACCGTGAGGATACTAGCTAGTAGACTAATATACCGTAAAAGAAACAACCTTTTTATTTTTAAATTTAATGAGTTGGTTTTGATAAATTTGAGGATGAGCCCTCCCATACTAATTGTTGTCGATTATTTCGTCGTTTTATCAAGCTAATGCAGCGCAGACTTAAGTAGTATACTAAACAAATTAGGATACTATAAATTATTATTCCATAAATTACTTTTAATTTAAAATAATTATTTAAAGTCAAGTCTTTGAGTTGGAAGTTAATGTTTAAAATTATGGGCAGTGTGTAGGAAATTAGGTCAAATTAAGAATAAATTCAATATAATAAAATTAAAAAGCAATATATAATGTATCTTTTCAAAAATAAGATAATTTAATTAAATTAATTTTTTAGAATGAGTAATTAAATTAATTAAAATAAATGAAACAGATTAACTCAAAAATGGGATCCAATAAACCGTAATTTTTAAGCTAGTCTTACCCTATAAATAGGAAATCAATTGGGACATTCTTATTCAGTAATATTGGTGCCCACGCATGTCTTTCTTTTTATGGTTGACAGAAAACGCAGGTGTTTCTTTAGCTTTTTAGAATTGAAACACCTGCTTTTTCTGTCAATCAAAACAAGAGAAGATAGAGAGCGATGGGCAATTATCAGCGAACTAGAGAGCTTGGGCCTCAGATTCACACAAAGATATGGGATTGTGCATGGTATTGCTTCTTCTTTTATTCTTTTTCTTTTCGTTTTTACTTTTAATTTCCTCTTTAATCGTTTTTGTTTTCTTTCTTATGATCAGTATAGAAGAACAGAATTATTGTCAAGCTTAGCGTGCACCACTTGTTTTCTTTTTTATTTTATTTTTATTTTTATTTGTTCTAGTGTATTTTTTTATGTCAGGTATTCTTTCTCCGTGTGCAGTACAATTATATGGTAGGAAAATATATTCATTGTTCAAAGTAATTAAAAATCGATATTAAAGAAATTAATTTGATCATTATTATATGATAACATAGAGGTAAATATTATTCCTCTCAAAAAAACAAAAAAACAAAAAAAAAACAAACAAGAAAAGAAAGAGTGGTCAATATTATGTTGGACCAAAATCATAATAAATCAAATCTAAACATGAACTCAGTTGAAATTTCTTTTAGTACGATTTATTACTTAAAAGTCTCTCTTATTAGTCTCAGCCTCAGCGATATAATACAACCGACGCACAAGTCTACACTAGATATACCTTTCTAAAACAGGTGATCAAAATTTGAACTTCGAAGTTCATCCTTTTATCCCATAGCTTCTAATTGGAATTGACANTGGCATGTACTACATTACGTAACAAATTGTCATCAAATTGTCTCCTAGTACATCACACTAGGACAATTGTTTTTTTTTTTTTTTTTGGAAAAGGAACACTAGGATATTCTAGTTTACAATTTAGGACGTATAAACATATTAATTTCACCAAAATCCCTTGGCAATGAAGTCTTCACATGATTAGCTTCTTGGCTTTGACATTTGAATCACTCATGTAAAGTTTTTAATATTTATTTGAGATATGAAACTAAAGGAGGTGAAAAATAAAGGAAAGGGGAATTAAAAAAAAAAAAAAAAAACAGAGCAAATACGATTTCCATTAAGTTACTTCACAAACGTCAAAAACAGAGACTTTATCTTATCGAGCTTCTAATGCCGAAATTGTTACACTGAAATGAGATGGCTTTTTATCGAGTCTTCTAGGGGAATCAACATCTGCCAGACTCATGTATGTTGACAAGGCAGGCTTCTTCGGAGCAGGCAAAAGACTTGTGTCAATCGAAAGCATGGAAACGACATCAGACATGGCGGGCCTATCTTCTGGATTTTCTTGAACGCATAAGAGAGCTACATGTATGCATAACTGAAGTTCACTCATACGACACGAATCAGCCAATGTCGGATCCATCAATTCTCCACCGCGATCATCTTTCCATAGGTTCCAAGCCTTTGCAGATTTGTCATATTTGTGAGTTTTTAAGCGATATTCAAAATGCATGAAAATTGAACATACTCCGAAAGGAGGAGTTTTGGGAGTACTTACATATCCTAGCAAACTCAATGAGTGGTTCAAGCACTCAAAAGTGGTTGTGTTTTTTCGACCACTCACTATCTCTAGTAAAATGACTCCATAGCTGAATACATCAGATTTTGTAGAGAAATGGCCATGTACTGCATATTCAGGGGACATATAACCACTGTTTCCAATATTAAAGAGAAAAGAGAGAAAGAGGCATTATATCAACAAACATATAGAATTTACGGATTTCATGATAAGTCCATATGTTGTAGAAGAGTGAATACTTGCAAATGTGTATTTATTCAATGACAAAAGGAAATTACTCACTATGTCCCGACGACCCTTTTCGTAACACCTTGAGATTCATTCTCCTGACAAATCCTTGCCATGCCAAAATCTGATATCTTGGGATTCATATGAGCATCCAATAATATATTACTTGTTTTTAGATCTCGATGAATGACTCTTAATCTTGAGTACTTGTGCAGATAGAGAAGACCTTGAGCAATCCCTTCAATGATGTGCATGCGTTGTCCCCAGTTCAGTGCGGTTCCTCTTTTTCTACCTGCATTTTTGTGAGTTCAACATAAGAAGCGGATTAACATAAAGAGGGAGGGAGAGAGAGAGAGACAAAGAAAGATGAATGCACATAAACTTTCATACCGAAAATGAAAGAATCCAAGCTTTTGTTTGCCATATACTCATAAATTAGAATCTTTTCCTCTTGGTGAATGCAGTAACCCACAAGCTTAACCAGATTTCTATGCTGCAGCTCAGAAATCAGATGTACTTCATTCCTGAACTCCTCAAATCCTTGTCCAGAAGACTTAGAAAGTCTCTTGACAGCAATATCATGACCTAGTAACTTACCCTGCATCAAAAGCCTACAAGTTAGTTCTTGTAACACCCTCCCTGCTTCAGCTGCTATTGCTATGACATTAGTACTCAGAAGACAGAATCACAAATGAAGGTAAAAGAGAGTATTTTCTGAAAGGTCTGTGATTAAGCAGCAAATATAGGCAATAAACTTATAATCCATTCAGTGATATAAGTAAATTATACCTTATATACAGGTCCAAATCCACCCTCTCCAAGTTTATTTGCAAGGGAGAAGTTATCTGTCGAATCTGAAACGCAAGAAAAGCTTAGCAGTGGCAGTTCACGTATATCCTCCCTGCTAAGTTCCTGTTCATTTCTTACCTTGTCTTTGTTGGTTCCCTTAGAACCTAAAAACCTTGAGAGAAGTCTCAGGCTTTTCCTTAGACCACTTTGGCTCATATCAATTCCTGCTTATTGCAAAAGATTTAATCCACTCAGGTTAATATGGCAAAGAAACAAGAAAACGTCAGTCAAATGTTGTGTTTTTTCATAGATAAGTTACCTATTTGTGTTGATTTTCTCCTCCTTAAATAACACAAGAAGAAGATGATAATGAACAATATCAGTGTTGACATAATTGGAACCAGAATTTTTAGCAGCATATTCGTTATCCTTCGATGATCTGAAGAAATAATAGTAATGATTCTCGTCACGGTCTATTTCTTTAATACAAAGCATTAAAAGAATCATATTCCTCGATAAAAATTGGAAAACCAAGAATCATACACAAATCAGTAGCAAGGGAATACTTACGAGACTCAATTATGGCATCGCCGCGCACATAAATATTGTCACTTCCTCTGCCTAATTTCGGCAAATTCTTGTCTCCATAATAAAGCAAACATATGTTGTTGTCACCATTAAAAGATGCATAAGCAGTACACGAACAATTGCTCTTGCATGTTAGCTCACAATCATCAAGTCCCATACGAACTGGAAAAGTTGCAGTCATTGAATTTGGAAAAATCCCTTTGATCTCTGAGAACTCATCTCCATTCCAGCAGTGAAGGGGTGATAGCCTCAAGCATTCAGTTGAAATGGTTGCTAATCCGTTGTCACACATCGAATGATTCAGAACTGATATCTCTTTCCCGACCATTATGAGCTCATTAATATCCCCATTAGGAGCTAACTCAAACCAAGATGAAGGACCATTACTATCTCCATTGTTACTGAAAGTAAGATATACTTCCTTGCTGTTAGAAACAAAGCTGAAGGTGTAATTAGTTGACTTTGTCTGGAAAAATAATATGAGCTTTTGGCCATCCCAGAAGCCAATTTCTTGTGATTTACCATCAGTAGGACCCCAAATTTTGAACTGTGTCCTTTTATTATCATCCATACCAAAAATGAAATTACCCTTTGTGGGGTCTAAAGGACTCAACCAAGAAGTAAGAAACTGTTTTGTTGAATAACTTTTGTTCAAGTTGAACAGGCCTAATTTCATACCAGGCAGAAAAGTATCAGTTGGGGAATCAAAACTCTGCCAAATTTTAACTTCTCCTTCCATAAGAACTAGATTGCCCGAGTCAAGAAGCCGACAGCTTGTGTTACCACTTGGTATTGGAGCTCTTCTATTATTCACAATTGTTGTAAGTCCCCTTATATCACTTATCACCAAGTTTCCATCATCACTTATGTACATAAATGCCGAGTTATCCACTAAGGGACTATCTTGGTTTGCAACCCAGGCTGCCTTCTTGTACTTGTCATTCTTGAACCAAATTCCTAAGTACTGCTTGGGCACTTTCCTATTAGGAAAGAAGCCTAACTCGAACACCCCACCGGGAGAAACTAAGGTTCGGTTACGACCTAAGGTCTCACCTGGTAAAAGGGTGTCTAATGCATAAGATTTGCAGAATAATATAGAGCAGCAAAAGAGATTTAGAAAAAGAGAAAAGGCTAATAGCTTGGCTATCATCATTTTAAGGGTATGAGAGGTTCAAACACCAGAATTAGAATATCAAATAGGCCATGGCTTCAAAGAACAGGTCATGGACTTGCCAAGTCCTGTATTTGTGGGATTGTATTTGAACTAGCAGATGCAAATTACTTGTATGAATTGAAGTTTAGATTGACTTCATTATAATTTCCAACATATAACAGCGTAGGTGTAATGATAAAACAAAATTAAATGAACTTTATGTTGAACCAAGTAAGACTTGCAAAATATTTAAAAGTAAAAGCAGCATTAGGTAGAACTCTGTTATTGTTTCCTTGCAATTCATGATACCCCACCAACACAAAGTTCTACTTTCAATTAATCAAAAAAAAAATGTTGGAGAAACATTATATGCCTAAGATAAGATTAGGCTTGACACTTGTCACTCATGTATAAAAGGACCAACGTAAAACACATTAGCTCCTTACAATATTATTAGAGGAGAGTACTATTTCTGAATACAATTTATTCTTGACAAAACGGCAGTAGCCAATTTACTAATTTATTCTTTTCATTCTGTTGTTATTCAAAAAATTTTCTTACTCCTCCACTGGTAATAAGTCAATTACAGAGGGTATATATGTATATATATACCTTCTGGAAAAAAAAAATGTCCACCATATAAGAACTTATTCCTTTAAATTATGTACCTGGATAAAGGAGAGAAATTTCTCAGTAGTTTCATAACGCAAATTAAATAAGACCATTTCAAACGCAAGACTTGATAATTGAAAAATGTTGCCAGTCAAAAGAGGGGTCTGCATCAAATAATGGGAGTAATACCGCGTGTATTGAATTATAATATAAGTTCAGTCCAAAAGACAATGAAATTTGGGTGAATTCGATATGTTAAAGTCTTTTTGGATTACATATAATTTTTTCGCAGCCAACGATCGAGACATGTATATACGTTATATATATATGGGCACCAATTCAGTAGGTATTTTTTTTTTTTTTACTTATGCATAGGTATCAATTTGGTCAATGAAAATTTAACATGCACATTTTTTTATTGTAAAAAGTAAGAGAGAGAAAGAACATTAATGATGCACGTCTTTTCATGCACTTCATTATAAAATACCTACTCATAGGTAAAGAAAAAAAATACCTATTGAATTGGCAACCTATATATATATGTATATATATTTTGTGAGAATTTATATACTCTAAGACTAAACACATATCTGCCTTCCTCTTGATAGAATACACCTAACATCTCATGGAGTGATCATTAATAAATTATACAACGTATCTAGCCCCTCCTAAGGATATCACTGATGCTTGCCAAACATTAGAGTACACTAAGTCTAGAACTTTTTTACTTCTAGAGTTGGATGTGTTAAACTTAGATGTGATAAACTTTAATCTATACTACTTGCTTGCGACACAATACTCGAAAATAGGTAAAGATACTTTTATGAGACTAGAAAGCAACCTCTATTCAAAAAGAATCTTCAAGCCTCGATCAGACATATGACTAAGCTTACGATTCTAACTTATCATTGATTCTTCTCAAGAATTTGTTGAAGCAACTGATGCCTCTGCTTCCAACACTGTAACTGATGCCTCTGCTTCCAACACTGTATCTCTTTTAAGTATGTCCAGATTCACTGCAATCTTTTATGCCTTCATTACTATAAGCACACTATTTATATAACCAAGATTATCTAATTATCTCAAAGATAATACATTTTTCTTCAGACCCTTCATATGTCACACCTCTTGAATAGTATGAACAATATCATGGTACATCTTTATCTTGACTGTGTTAATCCTAGTGATTTCTAAGGCATGACTGTTACCCATGTACACAAATTTTCCAGAGATAAGTTCATATGTATGAAACTATTCTCTATGAGAAGTCATGCCATGTTGCTCCTGATTCTACTAACCAAATATCAGTGAGTTGCCTTCTGTCCTTAGAAACTATTACTGCTTCATTGTACATGATTTTTCTATCATTTGAAGTACTTGCAATATTCCCTCGCGCATTTGATGACTTGGGATCTTTCTTTTCGGAATCTCTATTCTTCTTGAGTTACTAACACTCCTTTTTGACGTGTCCCTTTTTGCCACAATGATAACACTTGACATTTTTCTTACTTCTTAACTTTAATTTACTATGACTTTGACTCCTACTGGGGCCACATTTTGTTGATCTCTCTCTTATTATCAAAGCCTCTGTTTATTATGAACTTGTCAATCTGTCTTCCTTGTTCTTACGCTGATTTTCTTCTTCTAGAATAGCAACTGTAAGATCTTTGAAAATTAGAGTTATAGTATTGATGGTCACATTTATAATGAGTTAATCATATGAATCATATAAACTTTGAAGTAAGATTTCTATACGTCTATTATTCTCTATTTTATGTTCCATTATTATCAGCTATGAAAATAGATATTGATGATGTTGATGTAGTCAGTCATCGTTGTTGATTCTGCCATTCAAAAATTGTAAAGCTTTCTCTTTAAGAAAATTTTGTTGTGAAGTAAATGGACCTGATACAAGTTTGTCAGTGTATCTCATATCTCCTTAGTTGATTTCTTTTTTTCAAAGCTCGACAAGACTCTATTCGTTAGTGCCAGATGTAAATTAGCGACAATATTGCCACTCATCTTGTCCCTTCTTTTATTACTAGTAATCTTAGTAGGCTTTTCCCTAATTGTTACTAGGTAATTATCTTTTCTCAAAATTACCTTTATCTTTATTTTCCACAAAGAGAAATTGCTCCTATTGAACTTCTCAATATCGAATTTTTTAGCCATTTTTGTTTACCACGATTTATTCAATTACCATTGTTTCACTGTACGAAAATAGTACCATATATATGAATAGTCATATACGTAAAATAGTATCCTATACATGAACAGTACTTATCCTATACATGAACAGTACTCTAATCAATAGCTCTAGTATCATTGTTAGGAGATTGGCTTTGTGAAGCAACAACACACAACTAAAATACAAATTGAGAAAATTTGGGTAGAATGAAATATATGAGGTATATAAAAGATTTAACATGGTTCACCCAATTTAGGCTATATCCACGGATAAGGATACGAAGAAATTTACTATGAAAAGGAGATTACAACTCACTTTTCTCTAAATATAAGGGGAGAACAAAAGAATCTCTATCTTTTGAAATATGAGAAAATACTCTCTCTAAATAATTTAGGAGAAAATAAGTGGGATACTAAAAGTAATTCATAGGCTTGAATTCTATTTTCGAAAAAAAGAGGATTTAGATGAGATGCAAAATAAGTGATGAAGCCTTCATAATTATAAAACTTGAAAGGTAATGTTCTTATTTATAGAACTTGAAACATAGTGAGAATACCACTTTTTACTATTGCTATTACGGTTGTCTTTTTCACTATTATTATTGCAATTACCTTTTTTACTGTTACTATTGTGGCTGCTTAGTGAACTTTCTTTTTTTCCCTATAATGTGAACAATTATTGCAACAATATGATTAGTAGTGCCACAATTATTGATTTGTTCAATAGAAGCTTCCATAATAACTATAAAAAAAAAAAAAAAGAGTAATGTTATAGAAAACTTGCCAGTACTATATAATGTGTGTTATTAATTAGAAAATAGAATGAGACTTAACCTATTATGATATATGATGTGTCTGTTATTAATTAGAAGATAAAATGACACTTCGAAGGAGACCCATTACGAGATTCGTTGAAAATAGCATTAACCATTCAGAGGAAATGCCACACTACACTAAGCATCCTTTTCTTCCCTTTTTTAAGCCAAAAATTTAGTACCATAATTTAATTATATTTTGCCTTACATCTCAAAAAAATAAACAAATTGCTAAATAAATAATTAAAAATTAATTAAATGATATTCTACATTAATTTTGTTTTTTGACCAAATATATATAGGGCACTAATCCAGTAGGTAGTTTTTTTTTTTACCTATGCATAGATATCAATCTAACTAATAAAAATTTAGCATGTATATTTTTTTATTATAAAAAATAAAAAAAAAGAACATTTTCATACACTTTATAATACCTACCATAGTTTAAAAAAAAAAATACCAATTGGATTGGCAATATATATATATATTGCATTAACTTACATAAAGCTATACCGACGGACTAGTGTATGACAGCATTGCATCGTCATTTATCTAATAAAAATGACATAGTAGCCTACGTATCCTATCAATATGTTTTCTGTTTCTGTCTTTTCATTTTTTTTCCCCCGTACGGTAGTTTCGCCGGGATCCAATTGGTTTGGCCCTGTTCTGTTGATAATTCAAACAAAATCCTAGTGAGATCCTTTTTTCTTCTAAAAATATAAAAAATAAAATAAGTACGTAGAGGTTTTTTTTTGGGGGGATTAAATACGAAAAGTTAATTTAATTACCACTTATTCTTTTAATTTTAACTACTGAGCAGTGTTTTAACGGAAAAAAAATTAAATTTAATGCCAAAAGTAGTTTTATTCAAATTTAATTCACATAGGAGTGTGTGAAATTCTTTTGAATTTTAAGGAGTATCGGTGTAAATATTTGACTTGTTAACAAAATAACCCAATTTTGGATATTTATTTAGTAAATATATTATATTTTCAAAATGCAAAATATCCTCGTATAAAAAGTCTTCACAAAAATAACCAATATATCAATTTTTTTTCAAAATATATCACTATAGTTTGTTAAAAAATTATTTTTTTTAAAGAAAAATAAGGTCACCACTTCCTACAAATTTTTTAAAAAATAACACACAAACTAAACTCCTGACCCTACTACTCACACATACATCCGTCAAATCTTGTTATTTTGATATACTTGATATAAAAACTGATATATTGATACATATTAAATTGATACAATAATAGTAAAAAATGAAAAAAAAAAAAAACTAGTTGTTTAGCAAAAAAATGAAAAAATGGGATCATATAGAAAAATAACTAGATTTTGTGCCCAATTTAAGTAAATATCTGTTCTACAAGTGTTATAGCTAATTGTATAGTATATATATTTATATACTAAATGTAAAATATTACGTACTACTCATAAAAAGTTTATAATTATTGTATTAGTTGAAATTGATAAATAAGTATATCTACTAAATATAAAAATATATATTTATATATATTTAGACATGTAGCTATAAATTTTAAAAAGTGAATATGTACTCAATCAAATTTCACCAAAATTTTTTGAAAATATAACTATTTATTAAAACGAAACAAAAAAACTGTCATTTTTTTCTTGGGATAATCCAACAACATCTCTTTTGTTTTAGCTTAATACGTTTAACCTTCTGTTCACATAAAATCCAAAGTATCCCCTATATCTTCTAAAATAAGATCAAAGTAACCCTTTTTCTCTTTGTGGTCAAATTTTTGACTATATTCTTTTCTAAATGATGTTAATATCCTTAGAATATTGGTATCAAAACCATTGATTGAAAAAGTTACAAAATTTTCAACTGGTTTCCTCCGTGAATTTTTAATTATGAGTTACATAACGATGTCATGCTAATGCCCTACCAACATACACAAGAATCATATTAAGATTAATTGATATGTTCTGCTGAACTTTTTCATTCGGTTAGAATGACGGTTGCCCTTGATTGTAGTTAGAATTATTATAATCAATAACCAAAATAAATCACACGTATAAAATTTCAATATACTATTTGGCATGATTTCTGTTTGTCTATTTGATTATAGTGTTCTATTAAGTACATTATTGACAAGAAGTATGCCTAGTCCTGAAATAAAAAGGTCTTGAAACAACAATTCTATAACAAATGCAGGGTAGCTGTTGTATTAGTTGATTTGGCAGTTACTTTAAATGAGTAATTGAATGACTTGGGATGCTGTCTAGCTTTCTGTGGTCGACACTGTAACATCATTGATAGAGTCCGATGCTAGATCCTCTGGAAAATTATTATCACTTACTTCTTCAGGAGTAGAAAACGCTGGTTGTTTAGGATCTGGAAGAATTGCCATATCACTGCCAAGCATAGACATAACATCTTACATGGCTAGTCTATCTGCCGCACTTTCTCTCCTTGTCCAGATCTTTAAGATAGTCTTTTTATCGCAATCTCTGGCCCTTTATCCAATACACCCTAGAAGAATAACCCTATGTATAAAACATTTAAAAACACAACACATAGTCCCAATTCACTTACGGAATTCTGTTTTACCACGTTAGCAGGCCTAAAACCCCGTATGTTTATTTGCCTCGGAGAAGGACGCCGTGGCAGTTTCAGTTTTATAAAAGCTGAATAAAGGTAATCTTTATTTCCTATTTCCTTTTAGCAAATAACTCTGTGCACCACCTATTTGGCCAAGAGGAAGATGTAAATAATTTTTTGTTATTAAATAAATATTATTGATTTTGTTCTATTTGTTTGCATATATTATTTATGATAATATATATAAATATTATGAAAATTCATTGATTATAAATATAATCTTAAACTTAGTATGTATAAAAGTTGTACATACAAGAGGATTAAGTTTAAGGGATATATTATAAACTACTCCGTAATTAATTATTAAAGTTGAGATTTTTAATTAAACAATGACTTGTACGGTCTATTATCATTGAGAATAGAACAATCTTATCCAGACTGTTTATGTAGCGACATTAAATAGAGATATTTTATATAATAAGATTATATAGGATTGGACTGGATAAATTTGAATATATGATAATATCCGTTACAGAACATAATATTTAAATTTATCAACTGATGATCATATATAGAACGATCTTAATCATAAGTAATTAATAGACTCATATTTATATTTTTGTGTCTTTTGATCTGTTTGGTAATATCTGTATTTATACGAGACCAAATCCTTGTTTGTTAGAGACATAATAATACAGATAGCTTGGAATATTAATTAACAATATAGAATCCATTTCTTCCTAATAAAAGCTAGAAAAATAATTCTCTTGAGTAATAGTTTGGTACTTGAATGATAGAGCGCTTAATTTATGATTTAATCATGAATTTGTTGTTCATTAAAAAATCATGAGAACTCAAGGATAAAGAAGTAATTAGAGAGGATAACGGATTATGAACCTAACTCTATTTACGAATCATTTATGGAGGATTGATCTGTATACAATGATTAAATTAATGGACAAATTTTATGGTTTTTTTGAGTAATTTATACTGTAACTTTCAAGAATGCAGTTCCAGTGTTTTAGTAGAGTAACACTAGACTAATAAATTCGATAATTTAATTAAAGAGTTTAATTAATTTTCAGATTTATTGGAGCTTGAAATTATAAGTCCATAGGTCCTCGAACCACCTCTATTAACACTGTATTGAGCATGTTATATAATCATTTTCTTGTATTAATAATTAATTTAGAATTATTGAATTTTAATTAATTATGTCACACTAAAGTTAATGTTACACATTTAATTATTTTATATGTCACATTATAATAAATAATAAATGGTATTTTTTTTGTCTATTTAATTTTTTGTTGTTTTTTTAAATAATAGGATTATTTAAAAAGTAACAAATAACATGTCCAACCATACTCTATTGGGTGTGTAACACAGAGATTACACGCATAAGCATAACAAAATAATACGATTATTTTTTTTGTTATTTTTATTTGAGGAAATATGATTTACCAAATAAATTAATTCTATTATTTCATAATTTGATTATTTGAGTATTTGGATAAAACAAATTTAGGAAATTTTTGAAATTCTAGCTTGTCTTTTGGACAAGTTTTACACGTTAAACAGGTGAAGGCAAATAAAGGAATTTTTCTTCCTATTAACGTGTAAGCTTGATTTGTTTTCCAAATAAAAGAACGGGGTAGGATTAATTATATAATTAAATAGATAAATTTAAATAGGATGGAGAGGTATTTCACTTTAATAGAAAATTTTATACACGTTAAAAATACATGTCTTATGCGTGTAAAAGCTATTCTAATATCAAGGGATTTTATTTTCCTATTTATAAAATATGTTTTCTATCACATGGTTTTAAATTGTTTAAAACCTAATTGGAAATTATTTTACACGTTTAAGAGATGAGATTTATTAAGAAACTTAAAATACCTAGTCGTGTTCTGCATTGCTACGTGTCTTTTAGTTTCCTTTTTTCTCTTATCTATTTTATGTTTTTTTAATAATATCTTTAATAGGATTAAAATTGTTTTTCCTATTTAAGATGATATAGCATTAATTTGCCAATTTGTCAACTTAGAAAGTAAACTTCTGCGTGTAAATAATTTGAGAAAATTAGGAAAGTTTTTTTTTTTAAAGTTATACGTTAAAAATAGTTTGTAACGTTAAAAAAAATTGAGAAAACTCTCTTTTTAGCATGTAGTTCTATAGTTTTTCTTGTCTTCATCCTCTTGTTATATCATGTGTTGAGACCTATAACAAAAATTCTAAAAATGTGTGAAAACAATAAGATTGTGATTATTAAAGGCCAACTCTCTAGTTCTTTAGTACGGAGACTTGATAAGAAAGATCGTATTCTCATAGTTTTGGTAGAGTACAACCTTATTATCAACTAAGAAAATTCTAAAACAAAAAGATTAGAGCGTTCTTACTTTTATTTAAAAACAGTTTTTATTCTATATATCAAAACAATAAAGCTATATAGATCCTAAGCTCTATCTTGTATGTATAAAATTTTTGATAGTCACACACATCACCATCTGCTGCACCATATTTCTACACCACATTCATTAATGGCTACTAGACTAGTTCCTAATTCACGTATATATTGCTCTGTGTCTCGGCTTACTTGCTTTAGATTGCTTCCTCTTTTCCCTGCTTTTTTTTTTTTTTTTAAGCTTTGATAACACAATTGAAACTGATTTCAATAATATTATTTAATGCTGAGAAAAGGCTAGAGTAGATACTTTTGAAGAAGAATATCTCCATATAAAATAGCTTACTGAGCAAGCTAGAGCAAGCTAGAGCAAGAAGAATTAAGGAAACTATGGAATTGACAATGATTACCTTTTGCTCGAGTTTCTAGGGACAAAAACAAATTATGAATGATTAGAAAAGTAAGCGGTATTAGTTGTTAATGCATTGTAAATCAATATAATTGTGTTGCGGATTATTAGTTAGAATTTTTAAATTTAAATGTGTTATCTTATCTCCTATTTTTTCTCTAGTTATTTGATTCTAGATATTGTACATATTTACATTTTAAGTATCCTAGAGTTTAGGATTAGCTGGCTGTATTCGTAGGAAAGTAGTCTATCTTTTCCTGATTTCTTTTATATAATTATTATCTAATATGTCTATAAATAGACTATAAATCATCCTAGTATTTTTTATCGGATACAACAATAATAATAATCTCTCCGATTTCATGGTATCAAAGCTTCTCTCTGACCTAAAAAATTAAACACTAAATACTTCTAACTTTGGGCATAGCTAAGTCTAGCGATCTCAATCCTAAAGATGTTAACTCTGAGACATTATCCAATCTTGTAACAAATAAGGATGTAGCTACTGCACCTCTCAGCGCTGAAAATACCTATCTCTTGATAACCCTACACAAGCTCAATGGTAGGAACTTTCTGCAGTAGTCTCAATTCGTTACTTTGTTTCTATAAGGCAAAGGACAGCTTGGCTATCTCACTGGTGCAACTCAAGCACTTAACTCCAGCAACCAAACATTTCAAAAGTGGGAATCTGAAAACTCTATGGTGATGGCGCGTAACTTATCAACTCCATGGAGGACGAAATCGGGCGTACCTATCTCTTTCTTTCTGACAACTGCCAAAGAAGTTTGTAATGCAGTCAAAGAAACTTTCTCCGACCTAGGGAACTCAGCACAAGTTTTTAAGATAAAATCTCAATGACGTGATCAAAAATAGGGGTCCCTAAATGTGATTCAATACTACAGTATTCTATACAACCTGTGGCAAGAGTTGGATTTGTTTTACGACTCAGATTGGCATTATCCTGAGGATGCCATAAGATACAAGAAGATGCTAGAGAAAGAGTGCTTGTTCGATTTTCTGCAAGGGTTGAACAAGGAGTTAGATGAAGTGCGAGGTTGTATACTTGGGAAAAACCCTCTTCCATCATTAAGGGAGGCTTTTACAGAAGTCAGGCTAGAAGATAGCTGGAAGTGAGTTATGCTCGGATCAATTAAGGATCCTGAAGTTGAACGTTCATCACTGGTCTCTAAAGAAAATGAACAACCAGGAGATAGACTATGGTGTGATCATTGTCGCAAGAAGGGACCTACTCATGATACTTTCTCGAAGCTTTATGGCAAGCCTGCTGACTGAAAGCTAGCCGTCAACTAGAAGCAAAAGGGATGTCAGTTGAAAAATCTGGAGAGCTTTCCTTTACTGCTGAAAAAATTGAGTAAATGTAACATCTTATCAATCCAAATTAGTAATCTGAGAACCCACCTCCCACGCCAACCTATACTATAGCTCATACAGGTAATCTTCCAATAGCCTTTAGTGTTCAAACTTGTGAAGACAGCTCATGAATAGTTGACTCAGAGGGCCTCGGACCATATGACAGGATCCTCCCATATGTTTTCTGGTTGTACTCTATGTCTAGGTAACTTTAAAGTTCGAATAGTAGATGGCTTATTGTGTATTATTGCTGGAAAAGGATCAATTAGAAATTTTGAGTCTCTCACACTTCTTAATGCCTTAACATGTTCCAAAATCATCATAAAATCTTCTTTCTATTAGTAAATTGACCAAAGATTGCCACTGTCTAGCTAAGTTTTTTCTAACCTATTATGAATTTCAGGATCTAACCTCGAGAAAACAATTGGGAATGGGAAGGAATGTGAAGGGCTGTACCACTTTGTGAATAAAGACCGCGTGAATGGACAAGCTCAGGTCACTCAGTATGAATCTTCTTTTTGTTTCTAGTGAAATAATGTTGTGGCACAATAGGCTAGGCCACCCTAGTTTTCCTTATTTGAAAAACTTGTTTCCCTTGCTATTTCGAAATAAAGATTTGAGCTCACTCCATTGTAAAATTTGTTAATTAGCTAAGCAAACTTGCGTTCCATTCGTGCACGCTCTTAAAAACCATCAAAGCCGTTTTCCTGAATTCAAAATGACATATGGGCTCCATAAAAGATCCATAATCTTACAAGTACTAGGTGGTTTATTATATTTATAGATGACCACACTAGGACAACCTGGGTATGTCAGAATCTACCTTTAAACAATTCCACTCAATTATAAAAACCCAATTTCAAATTGGTATCCAAATTCTTCGTACTAATAATGGAACTGAGTATTTTCATCTCATCTTTGGGTATTATCTATCACAACAAAGAATCATTTATCAAAGCTCTTGTATTGGGTCACCACAACAAAACGGGGTTACAAAACATAAAAATCGCCACCTATTAGAAGTTACCAGGGTAATAATGTTCACTACACACGTTCCTAAATAATACTGGGGGAACCCATTCTTATAGCGTCAATGCCTAATTAACCGAACACCTTCTAGAGTTTTAAAGTTTCAAAATCCTCTTAGTGTTCTACTCACAGAATATCCACAAACACATATGTTCATCACAAATATCTCAGTCAAAACATTTGGTTGCACATCCTTTGTTTACATTCCTAGTCATCAGTGTAATAAATTTTCTCCTAGAGCAGTTAAATATATTTTTTTGGGATACTCACCTGCAAAACAAGGTTACAAATATTATAATCCCATCACACAAAAATGTATATCACTATAGATGTGACCTTTTTGGAACATCAACCTTTTGATCCTACTACTGCTCTTCGAGAGGAGAATGTGAGTGAAGATCACTTCTAGTTTGTATCCACTGAGTCTCCAAATCAGAAACAACATTCTCAACAATACTCTCAACCTATTATTTAACCTCAAAATATTGTTACTATTGAGTCCAGTCCAAAAATTGTTCAAATTCAGCTAATGTCACCACCAACTAGGCCTACAACAGTTACAGAAATAGCAAAAGATTCACAACCTGAATGATCAACTAGGCTCCGTGTTTATTCTCGGCCGACAGAATAAAACTCAAAAGGTACAGCCACTTATAGACCTAGCTGAACCAGAATCTGAACCAAGGGAAGATCACCATGTTATTCAAGGTATAGAAAATTGTTCTCCCATTAACTCATCTGGTCCTTTAACTAGTGCATCTGATTTACCTATTGTAAAGTGGAAGGGAGTTCGAAACTGCACCAAATATCCGATTTATAATTTCATGTCCAATGGTCAATTGTCTCCAACCTTTCAAGCTTTTATTTCCAATATGACTAGTGCTATTATTCCTAAAAATATTCAGGAAGCACTTGCTTCTGAAAAATGGAAGAAAGCTGTAGAGGATGAAATGGGAGCATTAAAGAAGAATGGAACGTGGGAGTTGGTGCCAAAACCTCAAAACAAGAACATAGTTGGCTGCAAGTGGGTCTTCAAAATGAAATATAAAGCTGATGGGAGTATTGATCATTACAAGCCAAGGCTCGTAGCTAAAGGCTTTACTCAGACTTATGGAGTGGATTATGGAGTAGATTATCTTGAAACCTTTGCACCAGATACAAAGCTCAACACAGTAAGAATCTTATTATCTGTTGTTGCAAATTTAGATTGGTCACTTAACCAATTGGATATAAAAAAAGTGCATATCTAAATGGTAATTTAGAAGAAGAAGTACATGGATGTATCCCCTGGTCTCAGCAACAAAAATGACTCAAGTATGGTGTGTCTCTTAAAAAATCACTCTATGGTCTTATGCAGTCACCGAGAGCCTGCTTCGATAGATTTTGGAAAGTTCTGAAACAGTTTGGTTACGTCCAGGGACAATCAGATCATACGATTTTCTATAAGAAGTAATCTTAATTGTCGATATTGATGACATTATAGTAACTGGAGATGACAATGAGGACATGGAGAGGTTAAAAAGAAAATTGGCACAAGAATTTAAGATCAAAGACCTCAGTCAGTTGAGATATTTTTTAGGCATGGAAATGGCAAGGACTCGAAAAGGGATACTAGTTTCTCAGAGAAAGTATGTGTTGGTCTTTTAAAAGAAACAGGGATGTTTGGCTATAAACCTGCAGCAATGCTAGTGGAACTTAACCAAAAACTTGGAGCTGACGAGAAGGGAACTCCTATAGAGAAGGGGAGATATTAAAGGTTGGTTGGGAAGTTAATCTACCTTTGCCATACTATACCTGATATTACATTTGCGGCACGCATGGTGAGTCAATTTATGCATTCTCCATGAGAAGCACATATGGAAGTTGTATACAGAATTCTTTGCTACTTGAAAATGACACATTGTTCTTTAAAAAGGAGGAAAGCAGAATGGTCAAAGCCTTTATAGATACTGATTAGGCTAGAAATATATATGATAGAAGGTTTACTTCAGGTTATTGTACTAAAGTTTAGGGAAATTTGGTGACCAAATGAGTAAAAAACAAACTGTAGTAGCTCGAAGTAATGCGGAAGCAGAGTTTAGGGGATTAGCATATGGTACTTGCAAGTTGATGTGGATCAGCAGAGTGTTCAAAGAATTGAACATACAAGAAAGTTCTCCTATAAAACTCTACTATGATAACAAAGCTGCTATAAGCATAGCGCATAATCCTGTCTATCATGATAGAAATAAACACGTGGAAGTGGACTGTCATTTCATCAAGCAAAAGATCGAGAGTAGAGTTATTTGCATGGTGTATATTCCTACAGGATATCAGACATCCTAACTAAAGGTCTGCCTGGACATAAATTTGGACAATTTGTAAGTATGCTAGACATCTATACCTTAGCTTGAGGGGAAGTGTTGCGGATTATTAGTTAGAATTTTTAAATTTAAATGTGTTATCTTTCTCCTATTTTTTCTCTAGTTATCTGATTCTAGATATCGTACATATTTAAATTTTAAGTGTCCTAGAGTTTAGGATTAGCTGGCTGTATTCATAGGAAAGTTTATCTTATCCAGATTTCTTATATATAGTTATTATCTAATATTTCTATAAATAGTTTGTAAACCATCATGGTATTTTTTATCGGATTCAACAATAATAATAATCTCTCCAATTTCAAAATGCCCAACAAAATAGTTGAGATACAAAACACAACTTTGTTGCCTAACAGCTAGAAAAAAAATTGCGGCTAAGGTGGTAAGCAGAATTAGGAAGGCTATAAAACTTGTTACCTCTCTATTATAGCAAAAGTAACTTTAAATAACTTTGATGTTGGGTTGGTGTGAAGTTGCAATTCTGGCATGATATAACTCATGCAACTACTGATTAAGCTTTGCTTTACCTTTGTGGACAGGTCTGCCATTTTGTTGCGTGCTATTCTGGATTTAAAAAAAGCATCCCTAACAGATAGATCAAAAAAATTTTGGCCATAAGAAAATTTACAGCCTGTATCACCAGATGATGTAGAATCATAAGCTTTACAGTTAAAGTGATGAATCTATTTCTAGGTTGCTAGGTTGCTTTTGTTAGTTTTAAAATGATTTTCACATCAAAAAACTGGCCTAAGAACATTCAAAAATTTTCTCAAAATAATTGGCTATATGAATGCATAGTATTAATTCATAACAAATAGGAATATGCAAAGAGAATAGATCTAATATCTTTTGTAATCTATCAGTAAATCCTAACTTTTTTATCTCCTAAACTACAATCCTCTAATCCAAACCTCAAGAACTACTAGATAAACGTGTAGGCGCTGCGTGCAATCTCTCAAACTCACAGGCCCTTGCAATATTCTTAACACATGCAATTACAAGAGTTTGTTCTACACATAATAGAAAGACTCTCTTCTTTTTTTCTCTAGTTTATGGAGGTTCTGTAGAAAGTAATACATAGTGTATTTTGTACTTTTCTTCTAGGGTTCTACCTTATATATATATATATAGATATATATATATTTATTAAACTATTTAATAAATTAATTTATATATATATACATATATATTTATGAAAACAAAAAAAACATAAATTTTGTTTAAAAAAAACATTAATATATATATATATTTAAATTAATTAATCTAATTATTTAATATATACATATATATATAAACTAGCATATAACTCTTTCATTTTCAGTCAGTTTCCCAATTTCTTTTTATCTAATTATCTGATAATTAAATATTTTTAAATTCAAAATTTAAATAAATTAGGAAACTTATCTCTCCGAAAATTTAAATTAATTAATTCAAAATTAATTAATTTATTAATAACAATTATTAATTATTGTAGATAAATAATTTATATCTAGACAAAGTGTTTGATAACAAAAATAATGTAATATCTAGTACAATATTTGTAAGAGGTGGAATTGGGGACCTATGAACTTGTAATTCAAGCTCTAATAAATTATGATAATTAATTAAATACTTTAATTAATTTTTCCAATTTATTAATTCTAGTATTACTCCACTAAAAATCTGAAATTGCACTTTTAAAGTTACGAAATTAATTTTCTCAGAAAACATTGAGCAGTCTATCAATTTAATCATTGCATGTAGTTCAATCCTTCATAAAAAATTCATAATTGGAGCTAGATTATGTTTTGTTTATCTTTCCAATTACATATCTTTAATCCTTGTATATTATTGATTCTCCAATGAATAATTGATTTATAAATCTATTATAAATTGAGTATTCAAACTCTTTAAGTCCTGAATCAATACACATGGGAATCATATTTCTAACTTCCTATTAGATAGAATGGATTCCATTTCTATAAGCTACATTCCTTGCTACTCATCTCATCATACTCCCAAGATACAAGTATTTCGATCTGTTTAAGAACAAATCTTTAACAAGTATATTAAAGAACATAATGATATAAATATGAGTCTATAACTATGCAAGATTAAGATTATTCTACATATGATCATCTAGTGATATTATTTAAACTCTCAACAGTTAACAAAATTTATGTGAGATTCAAATCATGTTTGTTCAGTCCTATATAATCGAATTATATAAAGTACCTTCATTGTGATGTGAACACATCAATAATTCGGATAAGACTATTACATTCTCAATGTTAGTGGACCATACTAATAATATTTAATTAAAGTTTCCAAACTTTAATTAATTATTACGGATTATATTTAGTTTATTATCCATAAATTTAATCCTTTTATATATAATGTTTATATACTAAATTTGTAGTCACATAAATAAAATAGGAATTTTCTGACATTTAAAAACATACCAATTATGCACAAATTCAAATAAAAAAAATGTCATTTTATTAATTCAGCAAAGATTCAAAATATACATAGTTTTAAGGTATAAATTCTAATAATCTCCCACTTGCCCTAAAGTAGGTGAGACATGTCTCTCAATCCTAAACCTTCTACATGACTCTCAAAAGTTTTCGCTGGAAGCGTCTTTGTAAAAGGATTAGCAATATTATTTTTGGTAACAAAAATAATGTAATTTCAGTATAATATTTGTAAGAAGTGGAATTGGGGACCTATGGACTTGTAATTCAACCTCTAATAAATTATGACAATTAATTAAACGTCTTAACTAATTTTTCCAATTTATTAATTCTAGTATTACTCCACTAAAATTCTGAAACTGCACTCTTAAAGTTACAGAATTAATTTACTTAGAAAACAGTGAGTAGTCCATCGATTTAATGATTACATGTAGTTCAATCCTCCATAGATAATTCATAATTGGAGCAATGTTATATTTTGTTTATATCTCTAATTACATCTTTATCCTTGTATACTATTGATTCTCTAATGAATAATTAATTTATAAATTTATTATAAATTGAGTATTCAAACTCTTCAAGTCCTGAATCAATACACAAGGGAATCATCTTTCTAGCTTCCTAATCGAAAGACTGGATTCCATTTTTGTAAGCTATATTCCTAGTTACTCATCTCATCGTGCTCCTAAGATACAAGTATTTTGATCTATTTAGGAACGAATCTTTAACAAGTATGTTAAAGTACATAATATTATAAATAGAAGTCTATAACTATGTAAGATTAAGATTGATCTACATATGATCATCTAGTGACATTATTTAAACTCTCAACAGTAAACAGAATTTATGTGAGATTCAAATCATATCTATTTAGTCCTATATAATCGAATTATATAAAGTACCTCTATTGTAATGTGAACACATCAATAGTTCGGATAAGACTATTATATTCTCAATGGTAATGGATCGTACTAATAAT
Source organism: Parasponia andersonii (assembly GCA_002914805.1). Lineage (NCBI taxonomy): Eukaryota > Viridiplantae > Streptophyta > Magnoliopsida > Rosales > Cannabaceae > Trema > Trema andersonii. The sequence continues at coordinate 84,359 of JXTB01000384.1, forward strand.
ATTTAATTAAATTTCCCGAACTTTAATTAATTATTATGGACTGTATTTAGTTTATTATCCATAAATTTAATCGTTATGTATATAATATTTATATACTAAATTTGTGATTGCATAAATAAATTAGAGATTTTATGATATTTAAATATATATTAACTATGTACAAATTCAAATAGAAAAACAACATTTTATTAATTCGGCAAAGATCTAAAATATACATATTTTTAGGGCATAAACCCTAATAGCTTTTGCTTCAAGTTAAACAAGCCCACTTTCTTTCCTGGTAAAAATTTATCTGTGGGATGATTAAAACTTTGCCAAACAACCTCTTCTTCTGCTTTCAGAACTAAATTTTGTGGAGTTGATCAGTAAGTAGTGTAGCACTTACATTAGAAATCTTAACAGGTTTTTTCAGAGTTTATATTGATGGAAGAACCTTTGACGTCACTAATCACCAAGTTGCCATCCTAGTGATATTCAAAATATCCTGAGGCACACAATTACATCCATTCCGAAGCTGTAGTCCATGCATTGGATCCCTTAATAGCGATTACCAGAAGAACCAAGCTCAAAGAAGCGTAACTGGAAGCACCCGTTTGGAGACTCCACGAACCACAATCAAAATCTGAGTATGTTGTTATATACCAATCTCTTTGGTGATTTTCATATTTAGATGTACGAGAGATTTAGCGAGTCAGTATCTAAATATGGTGGAAAAATTCCTCCGTGCTGAAAAATTATTGCCAGCAGTTAGCAGCCTCTTCAATTGAATTTGATGGAGTGGTGTCACATGTATACGACAGTACGTTGTCCGTAATTTATGAAGCCAAAACGACATGTCGTATTAGTAGTTTCTTCTTTTCTGTCTACTTTCTCATTGTCATGGATCCATTGCCCATTCGGTATATCTCTGATGGTCAATCTGGTATTTTAATTTTAGCCGTAACATGATCTTGCAGCTTAAAAACACTATAGTTGGCTGATAAGTTTCTCTGTAATTTATTTTAATTAAGATTATTATGAGTGTATGAATCACAATATAAGCCTAGAAAAAAGATTTATTGTCTTTTTTCCTGTTTTTTTTTTCTTTTATTAAAAACAAAAAGAGAATGTCAAAGGCTCTAAGTAGCTTAAAATTATTCTTAAAATTCTTAATTATCTCCCAATTAGCTATTCATACTCTAACGAAAAAAATGAACTTTCACTATTTTACTTTTTATAATGCAAAATTTGACCATTGTGATCCATGTCTCATGGATTGGAATTTTGTTAGTCTAAATTGCCGTCTGCATGATGTGACTAATGTCATAAATGAAATTAAAAAAAATGAGTTTTTATTTTTTCGAGACTTGATAAACGTGATATTTTAGAGGTCTCTGTCTCCCATTAAATTTATTTCTTCCCGGACCAACAACCGACATCAAAATATCTCCAAGGAAAAAAAAAAAACAAACAAAAAATCAATAACTAATATGGTATCTGACACCAGTCTTTGGGTTAGGGAAGAAGGGTACGAAAGACGAAGAGTTTAAGGAGTTTAAGAGGCAGGGACAATATGAAAAAGAGAGGAGAGTATAATTCTTTAAATTGTTTCGTATAAATGATATGGAATAACAAGAACGAAGATTATTTATTAGTAAAAGGGTGATTTTATTGTCTACTATTTATTTTCTCTTCCCACCCGTTTTTTAGGCACACTATTCTAAAATTTTAAAATTTTTTTTCAAAAATCTTATAAATTTTTGTAATGTACAAAACTACCTCTTGTAAAATATTTTTTTAAAAAATTTTTTTTTCGATCAAAATAATAAAAAAACAACTTAAAAGAAAAATACAACTTGTTGGTACCTAAAGAAAAAAAAAATTCCTGAACCCTTGGTTCTCCCAAAAAAAAAACACACACACACAAACAATTAGTTCCCAAAAACAAAAAAGGTAAAAAATAAAAATAAAAAGACCCTTAAAAGAAAGAGTTTTTGTACAGATAGTTCCCTCTCTCCCCTCTCCGCAGTGATTCCCCCATCCCACCACCACCCCCTCCCCCCTTGGAAAAAAAAAAAAAGAATAAACAAACAAACAAACCCAACACAAACTGTTAACTCACCAAAATGAGAATAAAAAACCTTAAAAAAAACGTAAATATCAATAGAATGAAGAAAAGAAAATACTAACAATTACAAAATTAAGATCATAAAATTTATCTAAATCTTTATTGGAAAGATTTAGAAGAAATAACACTAACTAATAAGAAATCTAATTTCTATTTTCTTTTAAACACAAAAAATCTAATTTCTATTTTCTTTTAAACACAAAATAAGAACATATAAAAACCAATAATATCGAAATTAAAATCATATTTTATTACAATCTAAATCGTTAGGAGAATCAAAATTTTCGACAATCACAGTTTGTTCATATCCATTTTTATGAAAATTGAATTGCATAAAATCTTCCATTTTTTTTTCCTAAGTTTTGGGCAAACTATCGTACAATTATTTTAGGCATATTTGGAAAGTAGGCTAAGAGATGAAGGTTTTAATTGTTTAATTCTATAGGGGGATTCTTATGCCAATTTAGGATATTTTTATAAATAATTAATTAAAAATGGATGGAAAGAGAAAAAAAAATGGGAAGCTCTTTGTAAAATTATTATATTATCTGTTTTGTATTTTTAAAATTAATTGATTTGATATGTAAATTTGTCAATTTATGCTTTTTTTTTTAAATTTTCTCTAATCTTTTCAATTTTTGGAGGATGAGATTTTATGAGCATGATGGATGCCTTCTCCCTCCCTCTTCAATTCTCTCTTTTTCTCTCCCTCTTACTTACTAAACAGTGGATTGGAGCTCTCCCTTCACCCTCCTCATCCCTTCAAAAATCACTCCACCCTCCATCAAAAATAGAGGATTGTAGGTCTCTCTTTCCATTTTTTTCGTCTCTCCAAAAACTATTCTGTATCGTTAGAGTGGAAAGTGTCTCCATATTAAACATCATATGCATTGATTAGAGAAAATCTATAACCAATCTTCGTTAAAAAGAGAAAGTCGTTTTTTTTTTAAGAATCGTTTTTATATTCTGAATTATTATTATTATTATTATGATTATTACTATGTTGTTTTTTCTGTTTTTCAGAACTAGAGTCGCATGCTATAAGACCCACGCTGGATGCTGAAGGCATAACACCGTTGTGTTGTCTTTATTATTCCCCTTTAAACATGTTGATAATTCAAAAAAAAAATTGAATTATTTGTGCTCTTTTAATTTGATAAATGTTTGTCTTTTAGTATTCTTAGTTTAGTTTTTAATTAATTTTAAGTTGTTTTGTGTTAAATTAGGTTTTAATTATTTAGGTGTTTAATTTAGTTAATTTATTTTGATTTAGTTTAATTAGGTATTTTTGGTTTAATTGAATTTGTAATTTATTTTTATTTACGTTTTTTAAATTAATCTTGTTTAGATTTGAATTAAGAGGAGGGAAAAAAAGAAAAAGAAAATAAAATAAGAATCGGATTATTTGAGCCCCTTATCGCGAGTAAAAGTTTGGAAGCTAGAGCCGTTTTTAGCCGTTCGATTGAGATCTAATGCACCAGGCGGGCGTGTGCTGTCACGTGCAGAAGCAGGAGAGTGAGGCGTAGGAGACAGGTGGGACCCGCGGTCAGCTGGCTTTGCCTTTTCTCTCTCCACCGTGTCTGAGCCAGTGCTTCTCGACTCATATATTCCCATTTTTCATATAGCTACAAGCCGGCACGCAGGCAGATTATTTCCGGCTTTTAGTTTAGCCAATCCACACGTGGTCTAGTGCCAAGCTCATGGTTTTTGCCGCAGTAGATTATTACCCTAGTATGAAATTTTGAATAAAAACCGTGAGAGAAAAGAAAGAAGAAAAGGGAAAGTGCGATGGTGACACATAACTCCAGCCAATTAGAATACATCATAGAATCGTGTACAACTCAAACATACTCTTTCTTCAGCGTATGGGAGAAATTCCATCGCACCCTTCTATTCTCTTTATTATTTTTATTTTTAATATCTGTTTTTAGTTTAGTCATGCATTAATTTTCTTTTTTAGAGCTATGATATTGTTGGATTATGAATGTCTAAATTTTTTTAGTTTAATTAAATTATAGTTTTATTCTAATGTATATTGAGTATTTTAATTTACGATTAGTATTTGTGATTGTCTTATCAACAATTACATGATTTTAAATTTAATTTGAAATTGAGAGGTAATAATTAAATTTGACGTAATTAGAATGTCATAAATTTACATAAGATAGAGATATTTATTTGATTTGTGCAATATTTATGAATTTTTTGTTCTTAATGAAATTTGACTAATTTAGAGTTTTGACAGAAATGTATAACTTTGTTAGTTGAATTAACTGGTTAATGTTTGAGAAAAATTAATAATTATATTAGAGAAATTCGTTGACAACACATAGAATAAAATTTGATTTAATTGGCTGTGAGATTTAGACAAGATTAGTCTTGGTGAAATCGGAATCCTAAATCTTTAGTTTTTTGAAATCATATTTATTTTATTTTGCTCTGATTTTATTTTATCTTAGTTATTTATTTTATTTTTTGTAAATTTTAATTTTAATTTATTTTTAAATAAAATTAGAATAAAAATAATTTTAATACTTAATAAACACAACAATCGTTGAAACCGCTACTCTATTATTTGTTTATAATGCGTGGACTTGCATTGATATTTTACGCAACACATGTCAAATTTTTCCGAATGTCAGAGCCTCTATGAAATCTTTAAGCTCATGGTTTATTGTTTAATATAATTTTATGGTATCAATCCATTCGACGTGGACTACTCTTTTGACTGGCAATGTTCAAATAAGTCTCAAGTCTTCCATTTGAAATGGTCATGTTGTTTTATAATCAAAGTAGAGTGAAATTTCTTTGATGTGTGTGGACTTATAGATAGTTAGGCACCTAGGTAGGAGAAAAATAAGGAAATTTGTATTTGGGAATAATGTTAGAATGTGTTGTACTGTCAAAAATCTTAAGGTTGCATATGATGTATATGCGACCTCCTCTGTGAAGGATGTGTGCGACCTTCCACATATAGAATATATGCGACCTCCTTTGTGATGTTTAT
>JXTB01000384.1:94796-113941 GCA_002914805.1 Parasponia andersonii
TTAATCAGTTGTCCGTTTTGAATAATTATCCAATTACTTAATTGGATAATTACCCAATTGTATAGTTACCCGTTTATTCAATTAAGGATCCTAGAGACATAAGGAACCTAGGGGGATAGGGTCACTACCATCTATATAAAGGGAGACTCTGTGTTCCGAAAGGATCATCACAAATTCTGGGCAGAAACAAGTCACAGAAAATAGAAGTCAGAGCAAATACACGCTTAGGGTATTCCAAACTTTGGGTAGACTAAGTCTCAAGCATTCTTCAATAGCTTTCGAGTATTGTACCCTTGAATATTCATCAATATAGTGAGAAAACAGTGGACGTAGGCTCATCTTTTTCGGGGCCGAACCACTATAAATCCCTCTCTCCTTATTTGCTTTGATTATTTACTTCAATTTACACAAGCCACATCTCTTAATTATTCATAAATTTATTGTTGATAAAACCTCCATCAACAGAATGCATTTATCTCAATTGTTTGACTATCTTTTCTTATTTTTATGTAGGCTTTATGTGGTGAAAGCCTAAGCTAATAAATAACACGACACACCTTGCTATTGGATATAAAGGAGTAAGAAATAATTTATGACAACTAATTACCAAAATCTTAAGATATCTCCATTTTGTAATTAAAAAAAAAACTAAAAAAGTTGTTTTCAGAAATAGGAATCTTACTTATAATAACTAGCTAATTTATTAAACATTTAGGTCGTATCTACTAATCAGTAACAGAACATATAAAACGAATGGAAATAAAAGAAGTAATTCCATGTCTCAAGGAATAGAAATAAAAGTAGTTCCATGTCTCATCTATTAAAGTGTTTACTTATACATTAGGAGACAAGTTTAGGTGAATCTCTCACATGATTAATTAGATTATCAAGAGACAAGATTATTTTATATTCATTTTCATTCCTCTCTAAACGATTTCATTTATGATTCTTTCCGTTATGAATTATAATTATAAACATACCCGTAATGGGGAATCAGGAAGGATTATGTGAAAAGTGTGAGCTTTGTCAACATATAGATGAGTGATACATGTGTCAGGGCTCAAAACTAATGTCAAATGTCTGTTTTCACAAATTCCGCTGGGCATTATATTGAAATAGCCCCTGATGAGTCAAGGAAGCAACAAAATAGTGCACAACACTCCTTAATCTAAAATAATATGCAAGTCTTGGTTTCAGCACAAAGCACTTTAATTCACTTTTCCTTCCAACACTTCTGTAATGATAACCCCTTTTTTAAAATTATTTTTAAATAATGAAGTCGATCTAAATTGGTTTTTTCACAAGTAAGTTTCTCTATTAGATTCTCAAACAATCACAAGTAGAATCTTAGTCTTTGGCCGCCATTCCTTGCATAGTAGTCTTCCTTCTCAAGCATTTACTTTTGAGAAATGGTTTTTCAATTTGGGGTGGGGCATATGAAATTGACCTGCGGTAAATGTAATAAGATATTGGTTTGAAGAATAACACTGAATTATTTGTTACTGAATAAATAAATTCAAGGAAATTGCTGGGAAACCCATCTTTTAGAACTGCCTAGTCTTTACAATGTTCAGGACTCAGGAGAATGAAGATCCAAGCCAATAATACATAATGAGATAATATCAATTGTGTAACAAAGTCATAACTTACTGCAACATCCCAAAATGAAGCCTAGGATGGAAACTAACCATTTGGTTCTTCTTCCTTACTTGGTTTTTTCTCTTTGGTTATTCAATGTCCAGCTCTCACATGCAGCAGATACACTAACTGCTGGTGAAGTGATGAGAGACTGGCAATTCTTAGAGTCTCCAAACAACTTCTTTCGGCTACGTTTCTTCGTTCCTGCTTATTCAAGTCAGCACTATTTGGGAATTGAATTCATATCCATGGATTCCTTATTTGGAACCAAGGTAGTTTGGGTGGCCAACCGGGAAAATCCCTTGAAGGATACATCTGGATATCTGAATATTACCAAGGAAGGCATCTTGATGATCAATGACAGCAACGGTACTTCCATCATTATAAACTCTGAAAAACCTGTGACGAGTTCTAATACAAGTGTCACACTTCTCGACTCTGGAAACTTGGTTCTGAGAGCAGGACAGCGGGTTTTGTGGCAAAGTTTTGATCATCCCTCAGATACAATTCTACAAGGCATGAAATTTGGCTTGTTTGATTTGAAGCGTGAGCAGCCTCGAAACCTATTCTTGACTTCTTGGCTAAGCCCAGGAGTTCCTGCTGCAGGAGCATTCACTCTTGGTGTTGATCCGAACAACACAAAAGAGCTTGTGGTTTGGCGAAGAGGGCTTCCTTACTGGCGCAGTGGGAGTTGGAATGGGCAAAATTTTAGCTACTTCCCTCATTATGATAACAACTTTAAGTTCAGCTATATCTCAAATGAAAATGAGAGCTACTTTACCTATACTTTGACTAAAGATATCTTTTCATGGGTTGAGATGAACTCTACTGGGACAATTTCAATCTTTCTTCTCGGGTTTGAGTTTTCGGAACTTGGTCCTCTACTATTATGCGATGGAAAAAGTGAATTCATTTCCGCGGGATGTGTAAAGCAGAAGCCATCTAAATGTAGCAATGGAGATGAATTTCTGGCTACAATTGGGACAATGGAAGACTGGACCTACTCGAACAATTACAGTCTGGGCCTTGATGACTGTAAAGAGATATGCAGGAAAAACTGTAATTGCACAGCTTATGGCTCTGAATCATCGGATGGATCAGGTTGTAGGTTTTCTTACGGCAAACGATTTGAAGATTCATCAGGAACGTTCTCAGAAACTTTTTACATTCGCAACAGCACAGCGCAAAAGGGCAGCAGAGTTGCACCAAAAAAAGAGAATAACAGCACCCCTGTTCCTGTCCACAAAGGTAGAGTTTAAAGTAGCACTTGCTAAAAGTGAGTTGATAATCCATTAAATGTTGCTTACATATATGGTCAGTTACTTGTTTAATTTATATTAGATATTACTTTCCATCCCAGCAGCAAAGTTGTTTTGCATTGTTATTTGTTATTTGGGAGAGAGGTACCAAGTTTAATTTGTTAGACCTTGTCACCAATTGTCAATCTAGAAATTTTGTCCAACTGATATTTGAGCAGGAAAGTTTACTGATTTACAAAGCACTGAATTTCCCAAGTTACTTTTTACTATTTGTGTCATCTACTTCTTCTTTTACTCCGTACAAACTTCAAGGAAGAGGCAGCGTTGGATAATCATTGTCAGTCCGGTGGTTTCCTTAATTCTTCTCATTCTAGGTTGCTCATTATGCTACATAGTACGGAAAAAATTCTTCTCTAAAGGTACTATCTGTCATCACAATACATCTTAGCATTAAATAATATTACTCAGCTACTATTTCAAGTGTGTTCTTTTGGCTTTGTATAAAGAAGCAGGGGAAAGAGGAAGTACTCGGAAGCAAGTCGGCCGAGACACACAGAAATTTATACACGAATTAGGAAATAGTATAGCAGCCATTGATGAAAATGGTACTCACAATTTATGGCTAACTGGAAAGAAGGATCATGAATTACCTTTGTTCAGCTTTTCTACAATAGAAACTGCCACAGAGTTCTTTTCTGAGGAAAATAAACTTGGTCAGGGTGGTTTTGGGCCAGTTTATAAGGTAAAACTGAATTCCATAACAATCGGCGCTGTGCTTTATTTTACTTCTGTCTAAATTATGCTCAATAGAAACTTATAAGGTCAATCTTCTAGGGAACGTTAGTTAATGGGCAAAAAATTGCAGTAAAGAGACTTTCTGAAAGATCTGGACAAGGACAAGAGGAATTCAAAACCGAAGTTATATTAATCTCGAAAGTGCAACACAGGAATCTTGTTCGATTATTGGGGTGTTGCATTAAAGGAGAAGAGAAAATACTTATATATGAATATTTGGCCAACAAAAGCTTGGATACATTCCTTTTTGGTTTGTTATAATACCTTATTTCATCTTACCCTCCATTTATCTTTAAGATGTTTTGACTAATGTGCCTTGTGTTTCTTAACTCGGGTAAATTTGTATAATCTGCTAAATGCATACTTTTTCACAGATGAAACCAAACGATTTTCACTTGATTGGAGAATGCGTGTCAATATCATTGAAGGAGTTGCTCAAGGACTTCTTTACCTCCACAAGTACTCTAGATTGAAAATTATTCATAGAGATTTGAAAATCAGCAACATTTTATTAGACAGCAACATGAGTCCAAAAATCTCTGATTTTGGTACAGCGAAAATCTTTGGAGACAATGAATCTCGTGCAAACACAAACCGAATTGTTGGAACATAGTAAGTGAAACAATGTTTGTTGTATTTTATTTTAATGTTTTTTTCGAAATCTTGTAACTGATGCTAAATGTTACATCACCTGAAATCTCTTTCTGGTTTCCAGGGAAGTAGAAAAATCTTCTATTTAACTAATAAAATTCTGTTGAATGGTAAAAATAGTGGTTACATGTCTCCTGAGTATGCCATGGATGGTCTCTTTTCGGTGAAATCTGATGTGTTCAGCTTTGGAGTAATGATGCTAGAAATCATAAGCGGGAAGAAAAACTTAGGTTTTTATCAGCCGAATCACTCTTCAAACCTAGTAGGACATGCAAGTGACGGCTATAAACTTGGAACTGTCCTTTTGTTTCAAAGATTTTTGTACTTTTCTGCTGGGATTGTAACTTCTACTAAATTCTTTTATATAGGCATGGAATTTGTGGAAGGAAGGAAGAAGCTTGGAGCTACTAGATCCAGCAATTGGAGAAACATGCTCAACAAATGGAATTATGAGGAATGTTCAAGTTGCTCTCTTGTGTGTTCAAGAAAGCGCGGCAGATAGACCAACCATGTCAGAAATCGTGTCGATGCTTGGGAGTGACACAGGACTTCTCCCAGATCCAAAACAACCAGCCTTTTACACTCCTGTAAGAGCACATGACAACAATTTGGCAGACAATACAGAATCCTGCCCTTATGATTCTATAGGTTTTGCCATGATCTCAGACACACTAGCTTCAAAGTCCTCGAACAACCAGTGACACTTACGCAGCTCATTTAGTCAATACTACTATTGTTACCCTGCATTTTCCATGGAATTTGTTGTTTCAATAATTATCAGTTTTCAAGACTATATAATATATAGTGCACATATACATCTTGCCCATGATGTAGTAAGTCAAACACTAGAGACATTGTGCTATTGATTACGATTCTTCAAACTACCCTGAAGAGAAATCCTCATTGTAGCTAAATGAAATATTCATTGTGATATTTGAGATAGTCCTCGCATAATTCTGTTAGTTCATGATATGTTAAGGCCATAAGCAGGACATAATTATGTAATTCGTGGTTCGTACTGCAAGTTTATTCTTTTTGAAAATTTTATTCAAAAAAATATAATTCCATTTCTTAATCAAATTAAAAAGAATTAATTTTCAATTTTTTTTGGGGAAATAAAAAATTGTAATGATTAAATGAAGGGGTTGCATTTGGATATATGCATAGCTCTAGGCAATAACACATTTGTCAAGCTCCTAAAACCAAAGATATGACAATCACCACATGCTTATAAGGATAAACCTCATGGACACAAAAAATTTCGAATCCAATCATTATTAAAAATTCAAAATAAATTCATGTAAACACCCAAAGTATCTCACTATAATAACACTATAATGATCTAAATCATCAATAATCATTTGCTAAATCTATATAAAAGAAACTAAAAGTATAACAATAATCAAATATACCTTAAATAACTAACAGCGTCTTAAAAATAGAAATTAAACAACGCAACAACTCTAAATAGTAAATCTAAGTCTTCAAACTGTTTTCCTTCTTTCTAAGATGAGTCTCACTTACTAGCTATTCTCCGAATCTGAAAAGATTAAAGAATAAAAAGGATAAGTTCGACAACCCAACAAGTAATCAATAAGCTCTACTAATTGGACCAAGCATAATCAATTTGAATGTTTAAAAAGTATTTTATAAAATAACTCTAACTTAAAAATCAATATTTTTAAAGATAAGCAAATAAAACTAATTGGAACCAATTTAACAAAATAGAGAGTTTAAAAATTTATAGTTTCACACTCATTCAATATTCACTAATACTTTCAAACACTACTCTACAGTTTTGGATGACTATGACCATACTTAACTCCTGCGGCTAGGTCCATAATTACTATACTTAACCCCTGTAGTTAGGTCTATATTTACTATATTTAACCTCTTGTAGATAGGTACATATTCAGTACGTACCGTTCATATTTAACTTCTGTAGAATAGGTCCACATTATATAGTCAATTGAAGAACGTTTTAACACATTCATATTTAATATAGTTCAAAAACATTTTCATCTTTTTCAAAAAGTCATAAACTTTCAAATTATTCAATAACAACAACAATCATAAGCTTGATCTGTATTTTCTTAAAGAAGACAATATAATTCGATCAAAGAAGACTTTGTCTGAAAATAACTTATTTGAAATAAATATTTCGAGTGGTTGCTTCTTATAGGACATATCTTCATGAATCGGTACATGCACGTACTGGATAACATGAGATGGGTCCAATATGTACTTCTTCAACATCGACATATGAAACACATTATGCACATGACCTAACCATATTAGTAGATTCAGATAATAGGTCACTATCCAATCCTCTCAATGATCTTGAAGGGACTGATACACCTTGGAGCAAGCTTTCTCTTAATCCGAATCTTATAACATCATGCTTTGTAGTCACTTTTAGGAATACAAAATCACTAGTCTCGAACTCTACTTCATGCCTCTTAGGGACTGTATAACTTTTATCACAACTTTGAACTTCTTTGAGCCTCTCCTGAATATCTTTGACATTTGTAGTAGTCTCCTCAATCAATTCATGTCCAAGAATGACATGTTATTTAGGTTGTGCCTAACATAAGGATAATCTATATGGCCCCCCTATATAGTACCTCATATAGAGCCATACCCACACCACACTGATTTGATAACTATTGTTACAAGTAAATTCTACTAAAGGAAGGTGATCATCCTAGTTCCCTATAAAATCAAGTATACAAGCTCGAAGTATATCTTCAAGAATTTGAATGGTCCTCTAGATTGATCATCTATCTCATGATGGTGAGTTGTACTGAGATTTAATTGCATGCCAATAATTTTTTGTAAGGCTCTCTAGAACTTAGAAGTAAACCTTAGATCTCTGCCAAAGATTATGCTTGAAGGTACCCTATGCAAGAATACAATATTCTACATATATGGCTTGCTAAGCTTAGTGAGTGAGTTGTTAATTCTGATCGGTATAAAGTGGACACTCTTAGTCAACCGATCGATTATAACCCAAACTGTATCATACTTCCTCAATGTCCTCAGTAAACTAGTCACAAAATCTATCGTGATCTTGTTCCACTTCCACTCTAGAATTAGTGATGGTTGAAGTAGTGTTTGGTGTCTTATTTTGATTTGTTGATAAATTAAAATACTTAGCTACAAATATAGGTACATCCTTCTTCATGCCTTTCTATCAGTATTGCCTCTTCAAGTCTTGATACATTTTATTACTACTAGGATGTACTGCGAACCTTGATTTATGAGCCTTAATTAAGATGATTTCTCGAAGGTTAGGATCATTAGCCACAATAAACTTTTCATTGAAAAGCAATAACTCTTTTCTATTGGTACTCCAAAAATCCAAATATTTGCCATTCTGAAGTTGATTTCAAATTATCCTCAGCTCTTTATCTTGCCATTGATTCAGCTAGATTGTTTGGAGAAGTGATGGTATGACTATAATATTGTTCAGGCAAGCAACTTCTTCGTCCTCAAAGTACTACAAGTTATAGTCTCTAATTATAATTGAGTTCTTCCAGTCCTCAAACACGAGTGCAACTAGTGTACTATATGGCTTTCTATTTAATGTATCCGCTATAACATTGGCCTTACTAGGATGATACTATAAGTCAAAGTCATAATCCTCCATATATTAATCCATCTATACTGCCTTAAATTCAAGTCTTGTTAAGAGCTATTTCAAACTTTTATAATTAGAGAATATGTCAAACTTCACACCATACAAATAACACTTCTATATCTTGAGTGCAAAGATCACCACTTCAAGCTCCAAGTCAAGAATAGGATAGTTTCTCTCATTTGGCTTTAACTGATGAGAAACATAGTCACAATTAAACTATTCTACATCAAAATATATCCTAAACTCATCTTCGAAGCATATATATACACCACATAAGGTTCATTATTGTCATAAACAATAAGGATAGGTGCGGTTGTCAAACTATGCTTCAGGTCTATAAAAGCTCCCTCACATTTGTTGTTCAAATAAACCTGACATCATTTTTGGTTAACCTTGTCAAAGGTAAGGTGATCCTAAAGAATCTCTTCACGAAGTGACTTCGTGAAGGTAATAGCTTGCTAAATTGAGGACACTCCATACCTCTGTTATATATGTCGGTCTCTCCCACTCTATAACAGTTCCTGTCTTAGCAGGATCGATTTCAATACTATTTTGCAAAATCAAATGCCCTAAAAACTTCACTTCAGACATCCAGAAGTCACATTGCGAATTCTTGGCATATAAAAATATGATTTGTCAAATTCTCAAGTATTATCCTTAAGTGTTCAATATGCTCCTCTCACATCTTAGGGTATATCAGGATGTCATCAATAAATAAGACCACAAAACGATCTAAGAATGCCCTAAAAATCTAATTCGTAAGATTCATAAAGGCTGCAAGAACATTCCTCAAACCAAATAGTATTACCAAAAGCTCAAAGTGGTCATAACAAGTTCCGAATGTTGTTTTCAGAATATACTCCTCTCTTATCTTTAATTGATGATAACTGAGTTTCGAATCAATCTTGGAAAAGAATCTAGAACTATTGAGGTGATCAAATAACCCAGCTATCCTTAGTAGAGGATACTTGTTTTTGATTATTACCTAATTCAACTTTCCACATTCCACACAAAATCTCAAAGAACCATAAGCTTATATGGCAAATGAAACAGGAGCACTCCAAGGAGAAGTGTTATTCTGAATGAAGCCTTTAGACATCAAATCATCAATTATTCCCTCTATTTATACATTTCTGTATGAGCCATGTGGTATGCGGGAATGAAAACTAGCTAAGCTCTAATAACTAGTTCGATATAAAACGCGTTCCCTTATCTTGTGGTAGTCATAGTACATTCTCTGGAAACACCTCTAGATACTCACTTACCATTGGTATCAATTGGTCTCGATCATTTATTTTCACTTTGCCATTTATGACATACAAGCTTCCATAACACTCAAATCTCTTCCTTTCACTCGTCCATGCTTTCAGAATAGGACTTGGCCTCAAGAGGTGTCCATAACACTTAATTAATACTGGCCTTATACTTAGACAACTGATCCATACTGAGTATCGTATTATATTGTCTCATTGGTAAGACAATCAAATTAGCAAGCAATTCTCCATTGTCAATGACAATAAACAATACTTGCACACAATTAACATATCACAACTTCCTCTAATATAGTTCTCACTTCCAAAGCAAGATTATACACCTAATATTCCAAACCCAACACTAACAAACACTATGCTTTCTTATCCATTATACAATCATCTCCATTTTCATGTGTTAGCTTTTGCCTTATAAACTTTTCATAAGACGAACTTCAGTCTATCGTATAGTAATTATAGCTCAACAGGATTCCTAAGCAATTAGGCACAATCTTATTCAGATTGTAACTTCTTGAGTTGTCTTAAAACTTGACCAGTAATAATTCTTAGGTTGGTTCCCATCATAGGCTTATTAGGACAATTACACAAGCCGCATGTACTATTCAACCATAGCTATGTCCGCTACTCGAATATCTCATACTCGATTTTCATTATCAAATAATGGTTAGTAATAGCAAAATGGCCTTTGAATAGACTTTTAAAGGTACTCCAACTTATACTGGTCTCATCATAGAGATATTACATCATTTTCAACTAATTCTTAGTACTATTTAGCGATATGCAAATAGCACACAAAACTATATGCTCCATTGTAGTTCATGATTCATTTTCAAACTTCTAAATTTATTTACCAAGTTAAGGTTAAGAAAGTTCAAAAAATTCTTTTGTAAAGTCTTAATCCAATACAACGATGAAATATATGAAAACACAAGATTAAAAGTGTATTTTAGCTAGACATAGTCTTATATCTTAATTATCCATCTTCAAGTCCGATTCTTTGATTGTGTTTATATGCATCCACTTGAAGACCTGATTAACTTGAAGACCTGATTAACTTTAGTGAGACTTAGAGTTTAAATAATTAAGTATATACTCAAGTAGACATTTATACTAAATTAAATGTTTGTTATTGGCAAAATAAAAATAATTAAGATTAAAACCTGCATAAATAAATATGTTGACCCTTGAATTTTTTTCCTATTTAAATCCTTGAATTACAACATATGAGTGGTTAAATGAAATTCATTAAAAAGTACTAAATTTTGGATGATTTATCTCATGAGTAATGCACATGCCATGTGACTTAAGTGTATATCAATAATTATTTATTTTATTTTATTTTTTATAGAAAGTTCACATTTTTAAACAAAAAAAATAATGATTTAACTATGGATGCACTAGCCATGGCCATAAAGTTGCATAGACTTTGGAAGGTTATATATAATAATTGAACAACCATAAAATTTGCCCCAGTATAGTCAAAGATTGCTAAAAAACACTTCCAGGAGAATACTTCCAAGGTCGAGGAGAAAAGCTATGGAAGTAGTCACATAATTTCAATTAATATTTTAATTTTCAATAAATCTATTTTTTTTTCCTTTTTGATCAAAATTTATTAATATGTTTGAAGTCAAGTTAGAGGTTAATAAAAGCGGTAGTAGGACTTATTAACAAAAATTGAAGATTAAGCATAATTAAAAAAATATTAGAGACTTAATTTTATAGCTTGTCTACTTTCTAGTCAATCCTAATCATTAGCTATAAAATAAAGCTAAGCTATTAAAGTTGGTAATTGGCATTGCTAGTTACTATTATGTATATATTTTTCTCCTTAAAACTATAGTACATTATCCGTAGGAGAAGAAAAATAGAAACAAAAAAAAGAGCAAAAGAAAAGTAAAAGAAGGAAAAATGAAAAAAAAAAAATACTAGATAAACTAATTAACTAGTAACCAATTCCAAAAAAAAAATGGTAAGGGTAACCAGTAACCATAATCAGTTTTCTTTTTAAAAAAATAAAAATGAAAAATTTGTAGCTCATAATCCTTAGGCGAGGAAAAAAAACAAAAAAAGGAAAAAAAGAAAGAGAAGAAAAAAAAATGAAAAAAAGATACTAGATGAACTAATAACTAGTAAAGAATTCCAAAAAAAAAAATGGTAATTGGTTATCAATATCCAATAACCAGTTTTCTTTAAAAAAAATATAGCTCATTATTCTTACGAGAGGAAAAATAGAAAAAAAAATAAAAGAAGGAAAAATAAAAAAAAAAAGAAAAAAATATCAGATAAATTAATTACAAGTAACCAATTCCAATTCTCGCAAAAAATTGGTAATTGTGAACCAGTATCTAATAATTGGTTTAGTAACTGATAACCAATATCAAAGGAAGAAGGAAAGAAGAAAAAAGAAAATGGAAAATCAGAATAAAAAAACAAAATAAGGGAGAGAAAAATATGGGATAAAATATAAAAAAGGAGAAAAAGAAAAAGAAAATCAAAACAAAAAAAAAAGAGATGAGGGAGAGCAAAAAATGGGAAAAAATATAAAAGAATGAGAAAATGAAAAAAATAAAAAATAAAATAATTAGGAGACACAACTGAAGAGATTTGAACCTAGGTACAGGAAAGAGGGAAGAAAGGCTTATCATCCTTATCGAGTGAATTTTTGTTCTAATCTCCACTTTTATTTTACATAAAATTTTCTTTACAAAGTTGGCCAAAATTACAAACCATGCCACCGCGTTTTGATAGCGTAGTTTCCTAATGAGAAATTAGGTTAAATATGCATCATAATAGATATATTTTGGTCCATATGTTTTTATCAATAAAATTTTGTAAAATATGCATATATCATCTGAAAAGTCACATTTACCCTTAATAAATTATATGCCTCTCTTCTCTTTAACCAAGTTGAAATTTCTTCTCCTCTATATCTTTATGATTCTTTATATCTCGATTCTTCAAGTTAACAGCCGTATAGGAAGTTAAAATTGTAAGATAATACGAGAAAAGATAACTGAAAGAACGAAGAAAAAGAATTTGATAAAAAAACCTCGCTCTTATCTCTCATACTATTTCTCTATTTTCTCTGTTCATTCTTCTCCAATTAGTTTTGGGTATAATTTAAAATAGCAAATTATCATATTTCAAGATGTTATGAGGTCATTTATGTGTTAAAAAAATCATTTTAAGGTTAATTTTTGTGAGTTTTAATAAAAAAATTGCGATGATATTTTAATGAAAATTACATTCTCAGTAAAATTTTGATAAAAATGATATTTTTGATAATTTCAATACAATTTTGATGTAATTTCGATAATATTTCGTTGAAAGTAGTATTTTCAAGAATATTTTAATAAAGTGATATTTTTGACAATTTTTGATGCAATTTCAATGCATTTTCGATAATATTTGATGAAAGTGGTATGCTTGATAATATTCAACACAATTTTGATATAATGAAAAATGAATTGAAAATTGTCAAGAATGTCACTTTATTAAAATATTTCTGAAAATACTACTTTCATCGAAATATTATCAAAAATTCATTGAAATTATATTGAAAATTATCAAAAATGCCACTTTTATAAAAATTCTACCGAGAATATAATTTTCATCGAAAAACGATCGAAAATTATCTCGATTATTTGTTTAAACTCACAAAAATTAACCTCAAAATGATTTTTTAACACATAAATGACCTTGTAACATCTCGAAATTTGATAATATGTTATTAAACTATACTCAGAACTAATTGGAGAAGAATAAAAAAAAAAAGAGAAAGAAATAATGAGTTTGACGATGATGCGAGAGATAAGAGAGATGTTTTTTTATTAAATTCTTTTTTCTTACTTTTTTTAGTTATTTTTTCTCGTATTAGCTTACAATTTTAGCTCCTCATACGATTGTTAATTTGAAGAATCGAGATATAAAGAATCATAGAGTCACAAAAAAAAAAAAGAAATTTCAGCTCAGTTAAAGAAAAAAGATGCATATAATTTGTTGAGAACAAATATGACTTTTTTAATATATATTATATAATTTGTTGAGAGCAAATATGGCTTTTCAAATAATATATATCTATATATATTTTATAAAATTTTATTAAGAAGAACGTGTGAACTAAAATATGACTATTAGGATACATGTTTGAGGAATGAGCCAAAATCTGACTATATGCATTTTTGACCTAATTTCTCTTCTTTTAAAACTTTTCTCCGTGCGAGGTAAACGGTATATAAAATTCTCATAAACAAAAACCCTTTTTCATTCTCGTTCCAGTGCAGACTCTGGTGTGGTGTTCATCTCCTCCTTGCATCCACCTTGCTTCGTCCTTCCTCGTTCTTTTCTTTCACAGTGAAACAAGATCAAAGAAAAGAAAAGAAAAGAAAAGAAAAGAAAAGAAAAGAGAATGAGGCCAATTCTGATGAAAGGGCACGAGAGGCCCTTAACTTTTTTGAAATACAATAGGGAAGGAGACCTCCTTTTCTCCTGCTCCAAGGACCACACCCCCACCGTCTGGTTCGCCGACAATGGCGAACGCCTCGGCACCTATCGCGGCCACAATGGCGCCGTTTGGTCCTGCGACGTCTCAAGCAAGTTCAACTTCTCTTCTCTTATTTTCTTTTCTGTATACATATATGTATATGTATATGTATATGTGTTTCTGTGACACTGACACATTTGTTTGGGTTTTGGGGTTTTGGATTCAGGGGATTCCATGTTGTTGATCACTGGGAGTGCGGATCAATCGGCCATGCTCTGGAACGTTCATACGGGTCAGCGATTCTTCACTTTCAACTTCGATTCGCCTGCGAGGGCCGTCGATTTTGCCGTTGGAGATAAGCTAGCTGTTATCACCACTGACCCTTTTATGGGTCACACTTCTTCAATTCAGGTCAAGCGCATTGCTACTGACCCAGAAGATCGTATGTCTCTATTTCTTTTCACTTAAAACCCTTAAACCCTTTCCTTCTCTTCAATTTTGTTTTTTAAGTTAATATAGCAAGCAATTTGTTTATTTATTGTTCTTTCTTTCTTTTTTTTTTTTTCCCTTTTTTTTTTTTCAGAGACTGCTGAATCAGTTTTGGTCATCAAGGGTCCTCAGGGGAGAATAAATAGAGCTGTCTGGGGACCTCTTAACCACACCATTATTAGTGCTGGTGAAGATACTGTTATTCGTGTCTGGGATTCTGAGGTGAATATAACGAACAACTCTGTGCTGATTTTTGTTTGAATGTTTCAATTGGCATTCTTTCTTTTTGTTACTTGACTGTTTACTCGTATAGTGTATCTGTCAATTTTCTAGACGGGAAAGCTGCTGAATGAGTCGGACAAGGAACTTGGCCACAAAAAACCCATTACTTCCCTTTCCAAATCTGCTGATGGTTCCCACTTCATTACGGGTTCCCTTGATAAATCTGCCAAGGTTCTTTATCCATTCATGTTTTCTCTGTCCATTTCTTTACCTATGAAGCGGTAGTTCATTTATCTATTTATTTGTTGTTTGTGTTTTCTCTGCCCTGTGAATACATGTTAGCTTTGGGATACAAGAACCTTGACTCTTATCAAGACCTATGTTACGGAGCGCCCTGTCAATGCAGTTGCTATGTCTCCATTAGTTGATCATGTATGTATTTATGGTACTGGAAGAATACGAATCTCATGTTAATATTCACTGGTTTAGGATTAGTATTTGCAAGTAAACGATTGTTTTTTAGTTGTTTGAGTTCTTTTTTTGTGCTAAAATAGGTGGTGCTTGGAGGTGGTCAAGATGCATCAGCCGTTACTACAACTGATCATCGTGCTGGAAAGTTTGAAGCTAAGTTTTTTGACAAGGTAAATTTTATTTGATTCCTTTGTCAACTTTTTCTGGTTTGATACCAGTGTTCAAAAAAGCTTCTTAATGGTAGGCTATCAGAAAATGCCTTAATGCTTAGCCTTGAGGTTTGGTTGGGAAGCTAATGCCTCCCCTGTTGGAGGTGTGCACTGAGGTGTACGCCTCCCTGTTTTTGTAATAATATGGGCTGTTCTATGTTTTGGTCTTTATAACAAAAGAAAAAGGACAACCCAAGTGTAACTTTAAGCTTAAAAGGGGAGACCTACATACATTTATGAGACTTGTTTTGTTAGGTTACAACTTTGAATTGCGATCTTTTTAGCCATTAGCTTTTGCTTTGTAGTTTATGACTTTTGTCGACGATTTATTGGTTTTGATTATTAATTCTTGTTATTTTAGATGTATACAGAGATGCTAAGGTTTACGTCTCAAAGTGCCTTAAGGCTTACACTTCACAAATGTGCCTTTTTAAACATTGTCTAAAAATACAGGTTTCTAGTGTCCCTTAAGTACATCATTTGTTTCCAATTTCATCTGTTCAGATTCTTCAAGAGGAGATTGGAGGTGTTAAAGGGCATTTTGGACCAATAAATGCTTTGGCCTTCAACCCTAATGGTAAAAGGTATAGTTCTAATAATTACGACAAACTGTTTTCATAATGGTTACATGATTGAAAATTTTGTTTGATTAACATCTAGGGTATTGCTGTTGTTGGTTAATTGTTTATGCTTACTAATTTGATATCAAATTTCTGATGTTAAACTTAAAAGTTTGGTAGGGTATTATCTGGTAATTTATTTTTGATTACTGTTGAATGGATAGTTTGCAATTGTATGCTAAGTATGATCTATAGGTTTTTGTGGTTAAGGTAATTTAGTTTGCGAATGAGGGTGTTGTGAGGTGGTGGTTTTGTAATCCAAGTATTCACACTGTTAATTCCTTGGATTATAAATTACTCTGAAGTCTGAATATTCACACTACTTTTGCACACTTTAGTTGTATAGTTACTTTCATATTCAAACTCCATATTCTCCTAGTTTGTTTCTCTTAATGTTTTTGTTTATTTCACTTGAATGGTTTTTTTTAATGCTTAGTCTAGGGTAAATTAACTTTGACCCCTGGTGTTTCTTGATTTTACCACACCCATGATTCAGAGATTTACACTTTGCTTTGGTGCTTAGTTTTGTGGACTTTTGATGACATCTCCTCTACCGTGTACACGTTATGCTTTACTGTTAAATAAAGCTTCTTGTTTCTAATATAATAAAAATAATTTGTGACCTTTTGCATTTAAACCTGGACATTGTGGTGTCAATTGATTTCAATAAATTAACCAAAACTTGTCAAAGCTTTTGTGCCATTGGTTCTTTTTGTTTGTTTTCACTTTTCTTTTTAATCTGCAGTGTTGTTGGCAGCATTTAGGAGCAGTACTATTGTTGTGGGAAACACAAAATTCTTCGCGTGATGCTAGGTTTTGGTTAAAAGAATCGCATGTTAGTTCAATTTAAGGCTTAATCTTGGAGATGACGGTTAGGCATGTTCTAGAATAGATGTTTGCATTACTAACATGCACAATTGAGGTGTGGCGTACTATGGATTTGCATCATTTGCGTTTTTATTGTTAGTCTCTACACAACTAAATAGTTACCTGTTAAGTACTCCTGGACTTTCTTATCTCATTCTCGAAAGTCCAAATGCACAGATTTGATTTTTGCTTTTGATGATCTTTCAAATATTTGTATTCTTATACCTTGTTTGTTTACATGTTTCTGTTTTAGATAAATTTTGGCAGTTGGTGTAAGAGACATGTGAAGAATGCCTTATAGCTTGAAGATATTATGTTTATTTACTTATTGACGTGACTTTTTGAAAACTCATTTTGAACTTTCAGTTTCTCAAGTGGAGGCGAGGATGGTTATATACGATTACATCATTTTGATGCGGATTACTTCAATATCAAAATTTAGTTACGGAGCTTTTCTTCTCCACCAACTTGGTGTGCTTTCCAATATTTACTGTGTTGGGGTTGTCGTGATCAAAGATCATGGCTGACGTCTACTTAATGGAAGTAAAACAATTTTGTAGAATATTTATGCAGATAGTCAATCGTTTTGTTGTAGCTTTTACGTGACTTTTCAATTGATTCAGGAATTTAGCAACTAGGAGGGTTATCAGCTAGTAGCTTCATAAGTTTTACAATGCAAAGTTTTATTTATGTACCTTGTTTGTTATGCAAGATCGATTATGAGGGTTCTCAACTTTCTAACCCTGGAGAGGTTCACTAATCCCTTTGCTATTGGTGACATAAGCTTGGATGGCTTTCATTATTTGAAAAGCATTATCTGAATAGATTTTTACTCTGCTTTGCTGCTGTGTTATGTTCCGAGTGGGTATGCTTACCATCTGAGTTTAACAACAATTTGAGTCCCAATAATACTGCTACACGTGCAGTACACTCATTTTCTGATTTGATTTTTGGATTTCTTATTAGTAGCATGCAAATGCCCGCCAACCTGAGTAATTTGATCAGCGGCAACTGGATGTGTAAGAACGCCTGGACTGATAAGAACTTGGGTTGGACTTTAACTATTTCACCCTGCCAACCCGAATCCAATCCAAATTATCCTTATTTATTGTTACGTTAAACGTAAATTATAGGAAAAAGTATTTACGACTTGTAATACAAAGAACAAGCTAAAAAACAATATTCATTAAAAACTCAACCAAAATTGTACAAGAAATAACCGCGAAATATAACCACATCTGACCTGACAATGAAGTGCAGCTCGAAAATGGTCAGAATGCGTTGGAAGTGTAAAATCCCCAACCAACTTGACCAAAGGTTTTGGATTGGGTATGGCCTGATTGACGCTCGACTCTTTTAAGGATTTGACTTATTAAGGCGATAATTTTAACACATCTTGAACTAAGCTGCAACTTGTTTTGACAAATTTCTTATTGGTAAATGGCAATTGCTAGCTTTCCCCTTGCCAAAGTCACAAGAACTTAAATTGCCTCAACTATTATATCAAACTAATCCTATGGACTAACAAGAGGAAATAAAAAATTTGTACATTGATAGACAACATAGTTGAGGCTCAAGCATTTAGGATTGCAAGGTTTGGAGCGTTCATATTCCGTAATATTGTCGTGGTTCTTCATTTTGCCCGGATGCTTTTGACTTCGGAGAATCTAGAATCTCTAACTACAAAAGCAGGGGAAAAAGGTCAATTACTGCCCATACTAACCTTAACCTGAGAAAGAAATTTCTCTCATCCTAGTCCAGTTCTTAGCAAGTAGGTTTAAGTGTGTTGCTCCGTACTTTAAACACATCGATCTTCTTTAACATAGCAAAAGAAGGGGCAGGTTGAGAGTAAGAATTGCAGGAGAAATATATATTTATATGAACAAACATATGTTATATATATTTATACAAACAAAACCTCGTAAAAATCTTTCGTAGAGAAAACTTGGTGGAAAGCAAAAGAGAACGGTGTTACATTTGTCTTCAAGTGTACCAGGGTAGTAGGGTGCCAAGGAAACTTCCACATTGTCACTGTACAAAAAAGGAGCTAAAATGGTCCTAAAGTTGGCGCCAACTTTACTCTGAAATAGGCGGGCGTGGGGGTGGATAGAAGGCAGGGGAAAAAATGAAAGAGCAAATATGAGTGAACATGAACATATATTAAAACAGCATAATGTAGTAATTATTGTGAGAATCATGACGGCAGCTAAGAAGAAGAGAATTGAGAAAGTCTCCTTTGTTTTTGACTATGCCCTCTAATCTCAATTTGATCAAATTGGTCAATGACAAACCGACTACGCCTGGGAAGCTAATTCTTGAAAAGTGTAAAGTGAGAGTTAAGACTTCCTCTGGAATGATTAAATAATCTACATTTGTTCGCTATGTTCAACACTCTTAGTAATGTTTGTTATGCTGTATTATTGCACTGCTTGTACTGTTGGAAAGTAAAACAAACTTTATTATTCACTCAAATACTTTTACAAGAGAAAATTCTCAACTTCACTCTTCAAGCTCACTCACTCACTCA
>JXTB01000384.1:126529-143690 GCA_002914805.1 Parasponia andersonii
ATTCCAAAAATGAAGTTAAAATTACAATCCAACGGTCGGATCGAGAACAACACCCAAAAACTCGAAATGACCAAAAATGGCAACTTTCAATCCGGGCAAAATGGAGTTGAGATATATATACCTTGATGATCCTTGCGACGAGACGAATCCAACGAGATCGGTTTGAGGCCGAAACGTGGCCAGAATCGTCGCCGGTGGCCGGATTTCCGAAAAAGCTTCTACCGGCTTTTTCCTGCACTTTCCGGCGACACAGGCGGCGGCGAGCAGCGAGGACGGGTGGCGGAGCTTCGTGGCGACGAGGCGGAGCGACGCTGACCGGTGGTGTGGGCGGATGACGCCGGGCGGCGGCTCTGCGGCGGATCTGCCGAGAGAGAGAGAGAGAGAGAGAGAGAGAGAGAGAGAGACGAGGGAGAGAGAGAGAGAGCTCGGGGGAGGGAGGAGAGAGAAGAGAGAGAGAGGAGAAAAAGATGTGCACATGGCCCCTCTTTATTGGGCTATGCAATTTTTCAAAAATTGCACATAAGTTCCCAAAATTTCAAATCTCTATCATTCTGGTCTCCCAAAATTTGCAATTTAGTCCATCTGAACAAAATTTTTGCAAATTAGTCCCCACAATATTTTATCCGGAAAATTGGTAAAATGTCCAAATTACCCTCGAAAATTCCGGGTTTTTACAGCAATGGCATTTAAATGGAAAAAAAAAACCCTTCTATAGCAGCATCTTTTTAGATCAGTAAAAGTAGGAAGACATTTAAACCTATATAAAGCTCCATTTGAAGAGGTAGAACCTTTTTTTTTTTTTCCATAATTTGAATAAGTATATTTTTTTTAACACAAATTTGAATAAGAAAGAATGAACTTTTATGGGTTGAGATGCTATATTACACTTACAAAAAGCCTTCAATCAATAAAATATACAATTTTATAAATTATTTAGCTAATGTTTAAATTATCTAAGCTTCTATAGCTCTTCAAGGAAGTATTTACTTCTCTATATAATAAAGTTGTGGATTCCATATATATAAGAATATATTTTCAATGCCCATAATAATGTATTACCAAATACCAGAGTTTAGATCGTAAATTTCTTGATTTGTATCTTTTAACATCTCAAATAATACAAGTTATAAACACAATTTTATCAGTTATTTCAGTATTAAGAAAGATATACATTAGTCATCAAGTTTGTGAGGGTAGTTCTTGTCAATGACACTTATTATAAGAATATATTTTATATGGCCCATATTTAATATTTACACACCAAGATTTTTTACATGTGATCATACTAATATAGTTAAGACACACTATAAAGGCACAAGTAATGTTGTTGTATCGTGTAGAAAATTTCTAGTCTTATATTGTGTGTCATTGGTCTCGTACTTCTATAAGTCTCTATAGGGCATCGGAGCCCCGACACCACCATCTCATCTTCTTCGATGTTCCATTAAAGCACCGTAGTTCTTATTTGTTCTTTTGACATAATAACCTTTTTCTCCTTTAGAAAATGTAAATTACTTGTTATGTTTTCTCTAGAAAAACATAATTCTTTAGATGACAAAATGAGATGATGTGATGTAGTACATACATGAGAATTTGGTGTTTTGTGAACATATATATGTGAATACATGTAAACATATATGAGTGAATATATAGATATGGTGTAGAAACTACACACAAGCCATGTGTGGATATGGGGAATAACTTCATATTTATGTCAAAAATGTGTATAAGGAATAGTTGGTGCAAATCGCGTATACACCACGTACAAGCAACGTGTTATACATGATAATAATATGAGATTTTTATAGAGAGGTTGGTGAGCCAAAGCCTATAAATAGAAACTTTAGTCCTGTTCATTTCTTCATCCAAGATTATGCTACTTATGTCAAGTATTTCTTTTCTCTGGAGAAATTTCTATTCTGTTCTCTTGTCTTATTTTTTCTTTCAAAGATTAGGGAGGTGAGTGTTCTCTTATTTTCTTATGTAAGTGAGATGATTGTTCAAAGAGATTGGTCTGAGTGATATTTGTATACATTTGTAAAAAAAATTTCTCGTTATAGCGAAAAAGATCTATAGTAGCTCCGAATAATATTTTATTGACTTAATTATTGATGTAAAGCTTTATTAACAAGCTTAAAAATTTTGAAACTTAAAAGTTGAAAACGAACTAATTAATTAAGACTTGCGTAATATTGTAGACTAAGAAGTCATGACATGTATAACTAATCCGTTTTTGCTTTACCTCCTTTGAGTTCTACTTCAACACTGGCCATAAGTTAATTGTTAGTCAAAATTAAACAATTTTGAACCATTGATTACGGTTTCTCAAAACGTTTTCTTTCTGACAAAATAGAGATACCCCCATTATTTTTTTGCATTTACTAGTCACAACTCATATTATTTCCTACTTACCCTCTACTTTCAACAGCTAATTAGAGTATAAATTGTGTTACTTAATTTTTAGCAGGCATTTATAAAAGCCTACATAGCAGATTAACTGAAATAATTAGCTACAAATTGCTGTCATCCTATTAACATTACTGCCAAATACATAAACTATATATGTTAGTAGATTAATTACATATGAATACGTTAAATTAACTTTCATCAAAACTTGAAAAAGATATAGAATTCAATAAAATAAAAAAGAAAATTTGTTAACACATAGACTAAAAAAAAGGCATGCGACGTAGTTTCCGGCGTTTCTGTGGTAGGGTTTATAAGGACGTACAAATTGGATATACTGTTGTAATTCTACTGATATTCCATTCAAGTTTCCTTATTGTGTTTTATTCGAATTAAGGAAGAAATTTCCACGTTGTTATTACTTGATTGGACGAAAGTCTTATTTTCCCCAAAATCCTCAACTCTCCCCATTCTACAAATAGTAAAGTTTGGAGCATTGGATATTTATAAGATAAGATCATGAAAGTAAATTCTTAGTAACGTTTTTAAAAGTAACTAAAAATGAGAAAAATCTTTTTTTTTTTTTTTAATAAAAGGTTCCTCAACGAAATTATATTGATCATTAGCCAAATTAGCTACAATAACAATACAAACGTCGAAGGGAAATAGAAACATTCCTCAACGAAAACCAAAATCATTCCAAAAAAACCAATGAGAGTGTGAGCTATCATAATCTTAATTATAAAAAATATGATTGTAAAATACCACTTTCCAATGACACAAAAAAAATTCTAAGCAAAAACTTAGATCAAATAGTAGACCTCCTTCAAGGCGTTTATCAGTAAACGCCATAATAGTCCCCTCGTTACGATATACGTCAGTAAATATCAGATTCTTTACAGCTTCCGTTAGTAAATACCAACCTCTTCACAATGCTCATCAATAGACACCACTCTATCTATGGCATTAGTCAGTGAAAATTACACAAAAGTTTCCAAATCTAACTCTCAAAAGTCTCGTATTTAGAGGAATACTAAGAAAATATACATAAAGCAAACCTCTCTAGTAATAGAAAAACTAAAATACAACCAAAAAAAAAATACTATATATTTAAATCTGAGTGTACAAGAACTACCATAGATTTAGATATAATTCGGCAACTACGTTCATAAGCAAAAGGGTTATTTAGAAGAAACAAGAATTAAAAGAAAAACTAAAAAACAAAAATTGTACCGGGGAGAGAGAAAAGCTCCGAATGTAGTAGGGGAAATACTTGTTAGTGGAGGAATAGAAGAGAGCTTGCGGGGGCTAAGGGAAGATTAATGCCGATTTTTAGAGAGAATCATGAGCCTCTCTAAAAATAAGATAAGAAAAATCCTAGATTTAAGTTATAATATGAATTGAAAAAGAAAATGGTAATGCACTAATAGTCCAAATATTTTTGAAAAACAAAAAATGAGAAAACCGATAAACAAAGAAATAACCCGAAAGAAAATAATTTAGTTAGAAAGATGCTATATTTATTATTGAGGTAGTTTGTTCTTCTAAAGATTTTAGAGTCGTTTTTTATTGTAAATTTTTTTTGACAAACTTTAAAAGAAATTCCAAATCAGAATTATGTGGGACCTAGGGTCCTGTTGACATAGACATGATGTAGAAGATTAAGAAACAAAAAGTGCATATATATACTCAAGTAACTTTTTAATTAAAAAATTATAATTTTTTTACGTGAATTTAAGAAAAAAAATCTTTTTTTGGTGAATTTAAGTTGTTTGTATTAAGTTTTAAATGGTTAACATGGTAAATAAGTAAAAAAAAAAAAAATAGTAACAATGGAAGCATGATTATTGTAGTAAAAGTTAACCAAAGTAATATTTTTTTTTTTGTAAAATTTGGCTAATTAACAAAAGTAGTTTTTTAGATGAAATTTATTGAGATAATCACCGTTCACGTATAAGAGGTTGCTATTATTACCAATTATCATACACGTAACATAATAATAATAATAATAATAATAATAATAGTAATAATAGTAATTAACCGTAATAAAAAAATAATAATATAATACTTATATTAGATTCAAGTAATTGTTTTAAGGGTGGCTTGATTTGCCACCGTTGTCTACTTTTCTCGTATTATTTTTCAAACCATACTCGTAATTAAAATTTAGAATTTATAAATTATTATTTTCCTTTTTTTTTTTTTGTATTTAAGATTACAAAAGAAAAAAAAATTAAAGAATAGGTAAGAAGAAATCGAACTAGGTTCGAATATCAATTGATATAGTAAAAATTAAATTATTACTTTCTATACTTATGATATTTTCTCAATTTTCTTTTAATTTAATTTTTATCTTTTCTCTTCCCACCTCTCTCTCTTGCCCATCTTCTCTTTCATTCTTCTCACTCTCTTTTACTCGAAATAATAATAATAATAATTTAAAATTTTTCCAAATACTGGAATCAAAGATGGTACTGCTAGTCTAATAATTATCTCCACATTTATAATTGAATAGTTAAAATTAATTTATTTTCTCTACGTAAAAGCAAAAAGAAAAAAATCATCCAAGTAATAGATATGAAGATATAAATTAATTATACGTCGGGTGCGGCCTTTAACGACCTTTAACCCTCCAACAAAGAATAAAAAGGAAAAAGTAAACATTTGAAGTAAATGAACTAAACTAAAACTATTGATTGTTGCGTACTATATATTCAACAAGAAAGTCAAAATCTTGTATTTACGTACCTATGTAACACAAAAAAAAGGCCTTCTAAGATTCCGAAGCGGCCATCTCTCTATCTCTTCTCTTGTTTTGATTGAAGAAGAAAGAGAGGCTCTCAATCTCAAGCCAAAAGCTTGATGAGAGCCTTCTTCTTCTTCGACCGTAACAATAGAGGGACTAGTTTTTCTCCATTGTGAATGTCTAAGACTACTTTTTCAACATTATTTTCAAAGTCTAGGATTATATTTATAGATTAGGAAGATGAATATTAGGAATAGTATTTATAGATCTATTAGCGTAGGAATGACGATCGAGTCCGTCTATATTAAATTTTGTTTTTGCTTGTTTGTGATATTTTGTATAAATTAACTACTTGTTCCTTTAATCATTAATTATTATTCATTTTGCAAATGATTAAACTTTTTTCTTTTGCAGAGATCCAAAAGGATAAACTTGCACTACAAGTCACGTAGAAGATATACTGTTGTAATTCCATTGATATTCCATTCAAGTTTCCTTATTGTGTTTTATTCGAATTAAGGAAGAAATTTCCACATTTTTATTATTATATTGGACGAAAATCTTATTTTCCCCCAAATCCTCAACTCTCCTCGTTTTACAAATAGAAAGATTCGGAGCATTAGATATTTATAAGAAATGATCATGAAAGCAAAATTCTTACTAATATTTTTAATAGTAATTCCAAATCAGAATTATGTGGGATCCGGGGTCCTGTTGACATAGCCATGAGGGAGAAAATTGAGAAACAAAAAGTGCATATATATATTCAATAAACTTTTTAATTAAAAAATTATAATTTTTTTAACGTGAATTTAAGAAAAAAAATCTCTTTTTTGGTGAATTGAAGTTGTTTGTATTAAGTTCTAAATGGTTAATGTATTAAGTTTTAAATGGTTAACATGGTAAATAAGTAAAAGAAAAAAAATAGTAACAGTGGAAGCATGATTAATGCAGTGAAAGTTGGCCGATCGAAGTAATACTTTTTTATAAAATTCGGCTAATTAACACAAGTAGTTTGTCAGATGAAACTTATTAAGATAATTACCGTTCACGTATATGTTGTTGCTATCATTACCAATTAGCATACACGCAACATAATAATAATAATAATAATAATAATAATAATAACAGTAATAATAAAATATTTATATTAGATTCAAGTAATTGTTTTAAGGGTGGCTTGATTTGCCACCTTTGTCTACTTTTTTCGTATTATTTTTCAAACTATACTCTCAATTAGAATTTAGAATTTATAAATTATTACTTTCTTTTTTTTTTTTTATTTTAGACTGCAAAAGAAAAAAAATTAAATGATAAACAAGAGGAAATCGAATTAGATTTGGATACCAATTAATATAGTAAAAATTAAATTATTACTTTCTATACTTATGATATTTTCTCAATTTTCTTTTAATTTAACTTTTATCTTTTCTCTTCCCACCTCTCTCTCTCCCATCTTCTCTTTCATTCTTCTCACTCTCTTTTACTCGAAATAATAATAATTTAAGAATTTTCCAAATACAGGAATCAAAGATGGTACGGCTAGTTTAATAAATACCTCTACAAATTTTTTTAGTTTCTTTTATAATTGAATAGTTCAAATTAATTTATTTTCTCTACGTAAAAACAAAAAAAAAAAAAAAATCATCCAAGTAATAGATATGAAGATATAAATTAAGTATACGATGGGTGCGGCCTTTAACCCTCCAACAAAGAATAAAAAAGAAAAAGTAAACTGTTGAAGTAAATGAACTAAAATAAAACTATTGATTGTTGCGTACTATTCAACAAGAAAATAAAAAACTTATTTACGTACCTATGTAACAAAAGAAAGCCTTCTAAGCCTCCGAAGCTGCATCTCTCTATCTCTTCTCTTGTTTTGATTGAAGAAGAAGGAGAGGCTCTCAATCTCACGCCAAAAGCTTGATGAGAGCCTTCTCCTTCTTCTTCGATCGTAACAATAGAGGGACTAGTTTCGCTCCGTTGTGAATGTCTAAGACTACATTTGCAACATTATTTTCAAAGTCTAGGATTATATTTATAGATTAGGAAGACGAATATTAGGAATAGTATTTATAGATCTATTAGCGTAGGAATGACGATCGAGTCCGTCTATATTAAATTTTGTTTTTTTTTTTTTTGTGATATTTTGTATGTATTAACTACTTGTTCCTTTAATCATTAATTATTATTCATTTTGCAAATGATTAAACTTTTTTCTTTTGCAGAGATCCAAAAGGAAAAACTTGCACTTCAAGTGTCGTATAAGATTTGAAAATCAATTATTTTTAATTAATAAAAATTTTGTATAGATACTTCAAAATTAACAAAAAAATACATTAGGGCTTTCTACGATATGTAGTAGCCTATATAAATTGTGATGATTAATGTTTATATTTTATGTGTGAAATATCATAGCACTGCTTTCTGTTTCATCTTTTCAAAAACAACGTAATAACGCCCTAAGCATCAATCATAAAATCAAAATATTTATATGATGACATCTCATCATTATTATTGCTATTTATAAGGACATGATCATTAGTATTACTACTATTTAAACAAGGATCATTTATGTTATTGGTCCTTAAACTATATTAGGAAAGACTTATTTTGGTCTTTGAACTGTAAAATTTGTTGTTCCAGACGTTGAATTATTGAAAGTGGCACTTATTAATTAGTCCCTATAACTCAAATTTTTGTTATGATTTTAACAAAGAAAGCACTTGAAATGCACTATGGACGATTTTGTTTTTTTGCTTTTCTGCAACGGGGTTGAAACTTAAAGGTATGCTATGACCAAATAT
This sequence comes from Parasponia andersonii, assembly GCA_002914805.1. Taxonomy (NCBI): domain Eukaryota; kingdom Viridiplantae; phylum Streptophyta; class Magnoliopsida; order Rosales; family Cannabaceae; genus Trema; species Trema andersonii. The sequence goes on from JXTB01000384.1 coordinate 134,489, forward strand.
TAATTTGTTGACCAAATTTGTTAAAATGTCAAAGGTACTTCTCTTTTCTGATTTTACTATGTCTAGGCATTACTGAACTTGTTTCCAAACTTGTTTCTGTCGCTTTTTAAATCTCCTTTCTGAGTATTAAACAAAAGACCATCTTTCTGTTGCTTTTCAAATCTCCTTTCTAAGTATTAAACAAAATTCTTAATTATAAGAAGACAAAAAAAAAAAAAAACGTTTGGAAAGTATATCGTAATGTCTAGACATAGTTTAGTGTTTAGACCATCTCCGATGGAGATATATTGTTAATGTTAATGTCAGAGCTCATTTGTCTCTAATAATAATAATGATACGCCTATAATTAATAATAAAAAAGTGGTGTTATGAAAGTTCTCACATAAAATATAAATATTAATATTTGTCAATTCAATAAGTATTTTTTTTTACTTAGGTGTAGGTACAGACGTTGGATCATCATCTAATAATAATATAAATGATGATTTAGTGACTATAATGACATATATAAAAAGACGTAAATCATTGATGATATTTTTCTCTTTTATTTTTATTATAAAAAAAAGTGCATAATAAATTTGCATTAGTCGAAACTATACCTATATAAAATAATCTCAATTTATACTGGATGTCATATATAAGATAATATACTTTCTTTTGAAGTTCGTATTTTATTAATTAAGAATGTCTACTTTCGAAATCTTGTACTCGTAGACTTGTACTGCAAGTTTATTCATTAGGATCCCTACAAAGAAAAAAGTTCAAAATTTGAGTAATGAATAATGATTAATAATTAAAAGGAGCGAGTAAGTGGTTAATTTTGATAAACAACATCAAGAAAAGGAAAGAAAAAAGAAAGTTGAATAAATAGACTGACTCGTCCTTCCTACGCTAATAGACAATCCAATTCCTGTTAGGATTAAATATAGGAAGGAGTAGTTAATTTATATAACCAAACATCACCCAAAAAAAATAATAAATAAACTGACTCATTACCCTATGCGAATAAATATTCCTATTCTTATTAGGATTTGTCCTTCCTAGACTATAAATACCATCTTGGAGGAGTACCTAAGACATTATAAGCACTCACAATGAAGCAAAATTATTCTCTTCGTTGTTATGGTCGCAGTGGGGAGAGACGGCTCTCCAGTTTTTGGCTTGAGAGCCTCTCTCTCTTCTCCGATCAAAACATGAGAAGAGATAGATAGAGATGGCAGCTTGGTAATCACGGCAAGCTTCTTTTTTTTATGCTACTCACAAGTACGTAAGTATAAAAATTATATTTCGCATTCTTGATATATTACAGTACGAAAGTCCTTTTATTTCGATAATTGTATTCATACATCTATTTTATATTTCTTCCTTTATGTTAAAAGTTGTTCGGTTTTCCTCTTTTTCTTTTTTTTTTTTTTCCCAAAGCGGTTAATGGCAGCCATACATAAAGTTTATCTGAACTAACGGATGAAATTTGGAAACGATTCCTTTATAGAAGAAATTCAGAAAACTTATGGAGATTATTAGACTCAGCAGTAGAAGCTTTGATTCCAATATTTAGAAAAATTGCATTACTTAGAAAAATCTTGAAAAAGGAAAAAGGAATATTATTCGCTTACCATGTTCCAACAATTCGGATTGTTTGCTCATATATTCATTCTCTTTATTGGATTTTTGTCGATTATTAATGCAATAGAAAGAAACAAAAATTGGCCGCTGACTTCACTGACAATCTTACAGTAATACACTTATGTGAGTAGTAGGGTGTGTATCTACTCACCAAGTATATTTAGATATCGAAGCACAATAAACCATATGACAAACAAAAAGTGAAAAGCATACCCTTGTTTTGACACCAAATGGCATACTTATGATAGTCTTTCTTTATATGTATCCAGCCGTTTTGCCGAAGAAATAGACAAATTCCTCGTCCTATTTCTTTTGCACCTTATTCAGTATAGTCCTAATTATAGTTTCTTTATCCTTATTCTTTTTTTTTTTTTCTCTTTATCAAGAGAGGTGCATACTGAGTAAGCACTTTCAGTCTTCTCACTTCAATCATTCTTCTTCTTGCACACAACAAAAAATGAGCAAATAAAGAGACTATTTGTACTTTAAGACATTGTAATTATTCTTAAATTAACTGAAAAAGAAATAGTGACTAGATGCATGAGCAAATCTTTTGACAACTATAACTTTAGTTCCTTTAGTTTGGAAGTGAGAGAATAGGCATTCCATAATGTACTCCCTTATGTTCCTGCTTTATCTTTACAATATATTAAAATGAGATTTCCTAGAATAGTACTCATCTATGCCTTTTCATTTTTAATAAAATGATCTTCAATTACATTAAGGAATGTCTCAGAAATTTTCTCTTCAAGCATAGCACTCCTTTAGATTTCAAAATTGGAGTGTTTCATGATCATAAGACTCATACTATTAGAATACTCCTACCTCTCAAATACTTTGTTTATGTTGGAATTGCCTAACACTTAGGAAAAAATATACATGCATACAAACTATAGAAAAATACGTGATCACATCACGAACGCTGCGAAAAAATAGCGGATTTAAGTTTTAAAATTTTTACATGAAAACAGTTTTCATAACCATATGATATGCATGCATCATATACATGATCATATATAACATAAATCAAATGTAGATACATAAACCCTAGAGACGAGAATAAGGTTTACCTTTTGGAATATACTCCTACTTGATCTCCTTGTTGATGGTGATCAAATTTCCAATCCTAGATCTTATTGCCTATACTCTTGCTCTTAGTTAAAGAGGTGAGTAGACACCAAATTGAATTCTCTATTGAAGAATGATCAAGAGCACATTCTTGATCCTTTGGAATACCGGGAAATGAGATAAGACTGTGAGGTTGTAGGAAACTTTTTCTCTCTCACTTAGCCTAAGGTGGCCGAATTCTCTCTTTCTCTTCCTCTGTCTATGCATGTGACACTACTTATGTTACTGTGCAGTTTTTTCTCTCATGTATCTTACATATGAGGCCAAAAACTACTAATCCTAGTCTAACTAGGATTGAGCTTATTTTTTATTTTGGGCTTTGGGTGTATTTTTATAAATATGTCTAACTCATATAACTTAATTATAAAAATACCAACTTCTGTGTAAATTCACTATTTTGTACAGTTTTATGAAACTAGTTTCACAAATACTATCAATTAATTAATGAGCATTATTGAGTTAGTCAAGGAACCTAATGGATCCAAATAATCTAAGTTCTAATAGTATGATAAGTACATAGTAATTTTTATTATGATATTTATATAAATACTATTGTAAACATGATACTCCACTAAAAGCCCAATACTGTACTCTTAAATTAGATGTCATGCCTTTTGTAGATGTTTAATCAACTAACTTTGATTAACTAATCCATCCAGCATATTCTATACCACATATAGAATCCCTCCATAATGCCGTAGTTAGATAGATGAAATTACCGTAATACCCCTCTAACACATATTTACCTTTAAGTTACCATCTTTCTATCAAAGAATAATATTGTCAATAATTTATTCTCATTGGCTAGTTAGTCAAATTATCGACTAACTTACAAAATGAATAATAAGATCTTAGATTTAATTATGCCGTAAATCTTGAAAGACCTTAAAGTGACATTAATGTATAGTGTCCTTAACTATTTGGTATTCCCATCGATTCACAAATCATAATCTCGAATATGCTTTGATAGAAAGATAACATTAAAGTTCACCTCAAATTTCATAGAGGTTAGTCTTTTAACAAATCAAAAGATTATAATCCATGAAAGCAAGTCCAGTCAAATATTAAGGATTAAGATCTGCATGCTAAGAGCTAGATTATTGTAATATATGAATTGATTTACGACACTCCAATTCTATAAATTACCTAATCCAATTCAATACACATAACTTATTTATATTGTACTAGTGTCTCTATCAGAAGTCAAATACTTCAATAATTTGAGACATATCATTTCCATTGAGATAGACAAACACTACAACCTTTAGTAAATAAAGTATTTTATCTTTTTTTTACAGAATGTGAACTAATTAATTTAGACTTAGATAAAGAAATAAGTCTTTTCATAATTAACACTTACTTATGTTTGTTTATATATACAAATAAAGTCATGGAATATTTTTCAAACAAATAAACTATTTAACTGAGACAATCTAATCTAGCAAATATCATAAGTGAATATAAGAGAAAGTTATTTATTATAAAGTGTAAAATTGAAAATCTGTTTTTTAGGATAAATATCCCAACCGTTTATATTAGAAAAACTTGTATATATAAAGGTAGGAAAATGCTTTGTCTAGATTGCAAATTCAAGATCCATACAAATGAGTACAATCACAACATGCTCTTTCCAGTTTTTTAAGTTCATGCAGTAAGCACTGGAATGTAATTAATATTGGCAGATATAAAAGAAACAAAAATTGAATAAAACAAAACAAAATAACAAGTTCACAACCTAATTTCACGTCACCACCTAAGCATAATATAATACTATGCATATATTACATAAGCAAATAAACATATAAAGGTGGGCTCCTATCATAAAGTACCTAGTACAAGATTGATAGTTAGTCTTTGAACAAAAATATAAACTATTAGTGATACTCTCCGTGCTGTAATTAAATATTGAAAATAAATTCCGTCAAATATAAGTCTTTCTTTAGATTGACATATTACTCGCATAGCAAACTTAATAATCATCAGATATTCATTGCTGTAAGAATGTCTATTGTTCTGATAAATAACAATTTTCTTTTAATCTGATTATTATCTGCATAAATAATAAACACACACATCTAAATATTCCAAAACAAATAAATCTACACAATACATGTTATTTTAGAAAAATATTATTTTAACTCATTTATTTTGAAATATATCACAATTTGTGCAAAGAAACAACCATAGTATATGTCCAGGTAATCAACGTTTTCTAATACACATATTAAAGCTGCGAATATGAGTTAGGTCATCTTTAGAGTTGTGAGGTAAATAAATCTTAACTGATCAAGTTTTAGATTTGAACCCTATGAATTAGGTCGAAAATGACTTGATTTGCCTTCAAAAGGGAGACCAAAATCCTAAGATTATGTCAAAAGTTGACTTTAAATACTTAATTAAGTCAAAAATTGATCTAGAGCATTGGCCACTATATTGTAATGCTGAAACTCGTGGCTCTATGTTGTGGTGCTAAGTTTCTATAGTACTGGCGCTACATTGCTAAGCCACGTTTCTGCAAAATACATTTCAATTTTAAAATGGGTATCTAACTCTTATACACCTTAATTTCATGATTTTTAATCTTCAATCACCCACTTATGACCTAAAAACCAGAATTAATCTTCAATTCATAATTATAACCATAAAATCTAAGGATTTCCTCAAACAAATCACAAAATTTGTAATCATACATATAATATCTAGATCCTAGAAAGTTAAAAAGAAGTAGAAATTCAAACAAGAGTACGCATGTAAATCCTAATAATTTAGTCATGATTATGCTCTGATGCCACCTACTAGATATAATCAAGAATTGAAACTAATTAGATACGACCTTAGGATCAATCATGTCAAATTATCAGGATAGGTTTGTTCGGGGAAGTAATACTTGGATCCACAGTTTTTGTGAAATGGAAAAATTTAATCGTGATCACATAAATAAAAATAGAGGATGATCACAAATACAATAATAAAAACATAACGATTAATAGCCTTCCACAGTCAACTCTCCTTAGGTATGCTAAATGGGTTGTTTTTCTAAAGATAAAAATAAGAGAGAAGAGCTGTACCTAGTATGATTTGATTTTGGGACCATGATCTCTATAGTTTTCTTTATATACTAAGTCAACTATTACCCATCAATTATAGTTGGATGAGTTTCTAACACTTTTACACATGAAAACCAAAAGTAATTGCAAAAATACTGAAGTTGGTTCCTTTTTTTTTTTTTTTTTCCAATTCTTGTACGATTTTTAATTGAAAAATATTACTTTTAAATAAATTTTTAGAAAAATATCATTTCTAAAATAATTACTAGTTACCAGTTTTTGAAAATTGTTACTAGTTACCATCTACTAGTTACATACCAATTATAAATATTTTTGATTACTAGTTACTAATACTCAAAAACTGGTTATTAGTTACTGTACACTAGTTATTACTTTAAAAAATAACATATTTTAAATATTTTTTGAAAATGATATTTTTCTAATGAACATCATACTGGATCTACAAATGATAAAGCTCATTGTATTTTTCTAATTTTTTTCTAAAATTACTTTACAGGGCCTAATTTTCACTTGTGAGACTAGTATTAGGTCTCTATACAATTCCCTGAGCCTAGTTGATGAGATCACCGTTTGACTTATTAGGATAGTTCAAATATTATATAATTATAATTGGGACTTGTACGTAAATGCCCTAATTTTGGGTCCATATGTCAATGTATAACCCTTTTAAATTTTATTTACATTAAATCAACAGAATTTTGTTATCCCAATTTTACCCTTCATTTTATCTTCCTCTGAAAAATCTGACGAAAATAATCGTCTTCTTCTAAAGACCTTCGCTTCCCGAACAATCTCGTCACTTCTCAAGCTCAACAAACAGAACCTTCCTCCGACTACCAGTCTGGGTCGACAGAGGCCCCGAAACGCCAATCGAAGCTGGACATGGGTCATCTAGTGACGAAATCCGAGTGAAGAAGAAGGTTGAAATCGACGGCTCGAGAAACAAACCGCCGCTGACGAAGAAACTAGAATTTGAATAAAAGGAAAATGGTTGCGCCAGAGATTGTTGTCCTCCATGAGCGAGAGAACTCTAAATTTGGCGTCTTAGAAGCATCAAAAATGGAATTTGAATTAGAATTTGGGTTTTGGAGTTTCGGATTTGATCAGAGTATATAGAAAGGGAATTTGGAAATAGAATCGCAACTGCACAATTGTTCCATTCCCTCACCTTCTTTTTTGTGCCTTTTAAAGTTGTTTGTTTTGAGTTAAATGAGTTATCGGCTCCCTTCGATTTTGTCTGTCTTACCTTTATAAACGTTTGCAATTTTGGTCGTCTGTGGTCAGTTTTCTGGTTCGTGATGCAATTTCTTATTTTTCCTTGTTGTTGCACATCCAGAATGTATATTTAGGGAGTACATATTATATACGATCATAAATCATAGTTTAAGCTTTGGAGAAATTATTAATTTCCTATGAGCACTACTATCTAACACAATTAACGATTATAATTTAGTTCACATATTAAATTATGTAACAAATTAATATATGAGTGCTAAATTAGTACTATAATGTTTATTAGTGGTAAATAAAAAAAAATATGTTCGTAAATTAAAAATATACATCGGTAAATCAACTATATATAATGGTAAATTAATTATATAGACTAGTAAATTAATTAATTATATACTATGATAAATAAATTTTACACATCAGTAAATTAATTAGATACTATGATAAATGAATTATATACTGTGGTAATTGAATTATATATATATATATATCAGTAAATTAACTATGTATTATGGTAAATAAATCGTATAGATCAGTAAATTAAATAAATATATATATATATTATGGTAAATGAGTTAAGTATATTAGTAAATTAATTATATACGTGATTATGTCAAACTAATTTTTTAAATATATATATATTATGGTAAATGAGTTATGTATATTAGTAAATTAATTATATACATGATTATGTCAAACTAATTTAATAGAGATACAATAGTAAACTTCAACAATAACAACTAAGAAAGGGATATGAATGTTAAAACTTTTGAATAAGGGATATATACTTAAACAAAATGTAAAATCCTAAATTTTTATAAGGGTAGTTAAATAATTTTACTTCAAGGATATTTTGGTAATTTTGTTTTTTAGATTAATTAAATAAAAAAAATTCGGTGTTGAATCTAGACAAGAATATGTCTAGATACATTTGGGGTAAAAGTGAAAAAAAAATTTCAAATTGGGAACAAAAGTGTAATTAAGGAGAGACTAAAATGAAAGAATCTTTTCAAATTGTGGCCAAAGTGGAATTTCAGAAACTTATTTTTTCGGTCGAATCAGATTATGCCACGTGTCCCACTACTACAGTTTTAAAAAATTGTATAAAAACCCCCCATTTCTTCTTCTTCTCCACGGAGGTCCTCCCGAAGCCACCCACGGAAACTGTTCATTCGAGCCTCCACCATCCGCCGCCGTGCCAGACGCGCCTATCCGCCGTGACCGGGAGACGCCGACGAACCAGCGCCAGGTGCTGCTGTCGTGAACCGCCGCCTGTCGCCGGAGAAATCGTGGCCGGAAAATTTCGTCACCGGAACAGTTTTTCGCCCACCGTGCCGCCGTCCGACGTCCGATCACCGCGCCACTTCCACCGTTGGATTCGTCTCGGCTCCAGCTTTGTTTTCCGACCACTCTCAGCCTCTAACTCGGCTCCGGTGAGAAGTTGTCTACTGTAGCAATATTTTAATATTTAAATTTTGTGGTATTTTCGTAATTATTTCGGAATTGAGTTATTTTTCCCGAAAAAATTATACCACGTGATAGAGGAGTTTGAAACATGAAATTTCATGATTTTTAAGTTTTAAAACGATAACCGGAAGATCGTTAATTGTCAGGATGAAAATGTGGTATTTTCTAAATATTTTCAAAATGTGGTATTTTTATAGTTTTCGGATTTTGAGCCCATTTAGAGTTTGGGACCTCGAAACTGAGTTCTGACTTCGAATTTCGACTCAGTGAGGTCAGGACATGAAGTTTGATATAAAATATCACTATTTTCTGAAATAGCACGAAATCCGAGAAATAGCTCATGAATTGTACTGTTTTGCGTGGCACGAGCCGGTTCCGTATCGGGACCCATTTTCAACGAACCTTATATCTAAACCAACGTTTTTGGGTGTTCTGAATTCAGTGGTGACCTCTGTTTCGCAATCCGAGACTCCGTTTGAAAAGTCAACTTTTAAAGTGAACGAGACGAGACTCGAGAACAACTATCCGATCAACTCGGTGATCAATTGAGGATATTTCTAGCATCGTTAACTCAGCATAATTACGTAATATTTCGAGGTAGGGGATTCAATTTCCTTGTTTTCTATTATTTTCATTTAAATTGGAATTTATCTTGAAAAATGAAATTTTGTGATTTTATTAAA
>JXTB01000384.1:146578-174522 GCA_002914805.1 Parasponia andersonii
TCCATATTTATTAAGATGTTTTCCAGAACTACTAACCATACAGTTGTATTGAGAATTACTAAAAAGGGTTTTTCCCAAAAGGGTAATTGAGTTTTTTACTGAGCATTCACGTGCTCACCCCCTACTTCCTTCCTCTTTCAGGTATCAAATTATTCTGTGACAGATATTCGTATAGCTTGGCAAGCATGTTTGGTGTATACTTGCAGTTCCAGTCCTCTTCATTGGTTGGTTCATACTCTGTATCGTTTTCTCTTTTTTTTCTAAGTCAAATTTATTTAGCCATACGTAATATATTTACTGAGTGGATGTATGAGGATGATTTCGAAATTTAATCGAGTACTTAGACATAGAAATGATTTTATGAAAATTATTTTAATTATGGGCCTATGGTTTTAAATTGAACACTTTCATTAAACTAAATGATTTAAATAAAAAGTGTCTAAAATTTATTATTTATCATGTCTTAAAATTTAAAATTAAAAATGCCTTGGAAATTTAAATTAGTAGATAATGTTATAATTTATCGAGTTGGTCCAATATTAAAATTTACTTACTCTTGAGGACTAAAACTTAAATTTTAAGTACTCGACTTTTTCTGAAAATTTTGGGAATTTCTGTTTATCACTGTTTTCACTTAAATTTACTAAAAGTCATGGCCTTGGATTTTCGGTTGTGACACAAAATGCCAAAAGGGTTATCCCATATAGTTCCTTCATTGTAATTGCATATATGACCTCACATAGAAAATTAAATAAATCCAATTGGGGAAACTACAACTAGAATGGAATGTTTAACTATTTGACCATTTTTTTTGCTCAAATCTGAATAAATGAGCAAGCTCAAAAGTTTATAACTAAATGTCAACTTACTAAATGATAAAAATAGAAATATAACATAATCTACAACCGAAACTTTAAAAGAAATGTACATTTTGAAAAAGCTACTTTTAAAATATGGACATCTGCTTAAACCAATTTAAAAAATAGAACATTCACCTAATTTTCTCACTATTAATTGGGCTTTTTCATCTAATCTTGGATTCTAGTTCTTTTTGAACTTTTAGGAAGCAATTTTGGTTGAAAACGTCTAGGCTTTATTTTAGATTTTGATGGATTTATGAAATTATAGAGAATTGGGGGTAGGAACTAAGACAACAAAGGGTTGATCTTCATCTTTTTTAGTCATACATCAATATCTATAGTTCCTACGGAAGAATGCGACTTTCTCACCTGTAATACTTTAAAGGCTTTATCTGAGGTACTTTTCCAATTTTATTGCATTTGTGCTGGAATTTTCAGGGGACTCATGAAGTAGAAGCCGGATAACTGAATTCTCCCTGATGATGTCATTTTTAATCAATGATAAGGTCTGTTTATATCAAAATAAATATTTTTCTGCTTATGCTATATATCTTTTTTTCTTGTCCTGCTTAATGAGAATATTATGATAGTAGGTTAATAAGATTGTTGAATTTAGAATTGGAATAATCGTGCCTATTCTTTTTCAAAAATTTTGAGGCTAAAGACGATTCATTTGTCTTACAGGTTTTGGATGCCATTGGCTAATCGTGAATCTGGATGAGCATTCTTACCTGCTACTACTTAAGAACATTTCATCATTTAGAATGAGTTATTTATATGTGCTTTTCTTCACTTGCACTTGGTGTTATATTGTATTTTGGGATGCTTTATTCGGCCTATATATATGAAAAATTGGTATAGTTTGTATTGATCTTTTGCAGATTAATATGCAACAAAATTGTACGTCATGTTTTGTTAATTTTTATAACTTGTTTCGTGATGCTGGAGTGAAAAACTCCAGAGTTGAAGTTGATTTAATATTTTAAAAACGTGATATGATCTTTGTTAGCAAATAATTCAATTTTGTAAGTTCTTTTATAAATTTGGATTAAATTTATTATTTCAGCAATAAAAATTGAATTTCATTATTTTGCAAGAAATTAAATCTCATGATAAGTTTTTTAATAAATAACATGTCAATTTAATTATTAAATTAAATTCTTAAAAAATATATTATTTAACAAAATTTTGAAGTATATTCTCATGTGCAACAAAACACAATTTTTTTATATGCTCTGAGAATCTTGGACAAGACTTCAATGCACAAATAAACATAGATATTCAAGCTTCCAAACAGTCAAATAACTATCCTTAGTTTTTCCATTAATTTGAAAACTTAGAAGTCCATGTACAAAATGATATTTAAAAATAATTTGACTTAAAATATTATTCCCATCAAAACCGTACAGTTTTTATTTTTAAGCATAAATAACTCTGATTTCTTAGAGTTATCAAGAAAAACAACAAAAAATAATGTTGGTAGCAAATCTGATAATAGCGTCTAGACTTAGTACAATAAGAGAACTTTTGGCATGAATCTAATAAATTTGGTCAACAAAACTTTAGTCTTAGAATGCTTCCAAATTTGGCCGACAAAAATTTAGTCATGGAATAATACTTTCAAGTTTAACCCCGATTCAGAAAAAAGGTCATATATGGTACATTTTAAGTGATTTTTGTTTTTTTTTTTTTTTAAGAAAGTTTTAACAAAGATTTGAGTTAAGGATTAACACGTAAAATTTAAGTCACTAAAGACTGAAATGACAAATTTTAAACTTGAAAAACTAAAATGAAATTTTTTCAATATAACTTATGGACCAATGGGATAAATAATTTTTTTAAATAATAGTCATAGCAATGATATGCCTATAAATGATAATGACGATGGTGTCCATATAAATCTTTTGATTATATTTAGGACGGTATTATTACGTAGTTTATTTTAAAAAAGAAAAACGAAATAATGTGGTTTTGATAATTCATACATCAAATATAATTTTTTTTTTGGAAAAAAATGGAGTTTAATTAGTGACCTTTACTTACTATAGAAAAATAAAAATAACTCATATATTTTGTGAATTCCCAACCTAATACCTAATCTCCACCCCTCCTACCTACCCACTGAGCTAGCTCTAGTGGCCACATAAAATATAAATATTAATTCATGCTACTACATGTCATATATACTAGAATTTGTTTGTACCTAATTTGTGCTGCGTAATATTTTTATAGTTAAACATAGATACTTTACAAATCTTCTACTCAGTAGACTTGTTGTGCAAGTATATATTAAAAAATTATTAAAGTAACAAGTAGTTTATAATTTATATAACTAAAGATCACGAAAAAGGAAAGGTAAGTTGTCATTCCTACCTAATGGACAACTCTATTCCAATTAGGATTTATCTTCCTAAACTATAAATACAATTCTAGACTTTCATAATGAAGCTATAAAATCCGGATTTAACAAAGGTTAAATAAGTAATTTTGATTCAAGAGTATTTTGAGAATTTTATATTTTCAGATTAATTAAACAAAATATATGGATTAGTCTAAATTAAAGTGTTGGAGTTGAACTTAGAGAAAATAGAGTTTAGGTGCATTGGGACAGAAGTGAAAAAAGAATTAAATACTGAGGACAAAAATATAAATAAGTAAGAGACTAAGTGAAAGATTCTTTTAAAAATTTGTGGCCAAAGTGGAATTTTGGAAAGTTTTTCGGTCAAACTAGAGGCTAACAAATGTCTCACTAGCAACAATGCCTCTGGACTCTTTAAAAATTGCCTAAAAGCCCTTTTCCTCCTTCGTCCAAAACCAAGGCTCTGCACCATTCATGTGCAGCTTCTCAGGCCACCGAACAGCCCAATGCATCACCCTGCTTCGTAGTCCTTCCTCTGATGAATCAATGCCTAGCGTCACAACCCAGATTCGCCGTCGGTATCCAGAGTTAGGAGCTCCCGAAGTCATCGCCACTGAAATGGAAAAGTGCTCGCCATTCCTCTATCCGACGTCCTATCAACCCACTGTTGCTGGCGTTCACTTTGTTTCAATGTCAACTTCCATTTTTGATCCCCCACAGCTTCTAACTCGGCTCTGATGAGAAGCTCGTTATTTAAGCAATTTTATAATATTAAATTTTATGGTGTTTTCGTAATTATTTCAGAATTGAGTTATTTATCCTGATAAAATTATACCACATGAAACGAGCGATTGAAACAAGAAATATCATGATTTTGAAGTGTTGAAACGGTATCCGAAAGTGTATTAATTATCGCAATATAAAAGTGGTATTTTTATAAATATTTTCAAAATATGATATTTTCATTATTTTCATATTTTTGAGCCCATATAATGCTCGGGACCTCAAAACTGAGTTCTAACCTTGAATTTTGACTGAGTGAGTTCGGGACATGACTTTTGATATAAAATATCACTATATGTTGAAGTGGCATAAAAATCGAGAAAATGACTCGTGAATAGTATTCTTTTTGTGTGCCACTGGCCGGTCCCGTACTAGGATTCGTTTTGGATAAACTTTACGTTTAACCCAATGTTTTGGTTTTCTAAATTTAGTAGTGATCTTCATTTTTCAATCTGAGGCTCCGTTCAGAAATTCATTTTTTCAAGTGAACGTGTCAGGATTCGGAAATGAGCGTCTAAATAATCAGGTGACCAACTGAGGACTTTTCTAATATCGATATCTTCGTATAACTATTACTTTGAGGTCGGGGATTCAATTACCTTATTTTCTATTATTTTTCATAAAAATTAGAATATGCTTTAAAATGTGAAAATTTATATTTTATTAAATTAAATTGTGTGAAAAAATATTTTAGTGCACTACGAATTTGTAAAACATTGTAGACTGTTTTGGATATTTTTACGTATGATTTGGTATAATTTTTATACTTAGGATTTGATTAAACCATAGAAACTATACTTTTGGATTTTTAAGAACAAAATAGATTTCCAGATAAAAATCAGAGTATGTTTAGAATATTACTGCATGGTTGTTTACACTACCTTTCGTATTGCAGATACCATAGGATCATATATGAGGTTAATCTTAGGCATCGCAGTATTTAGTGGGTGGCTAGTATCCCTGCCCTCGGTGAGAGCTTATAAACTTTTGTGAGATTTTTCCGATTACCCCTATTTGGTAGGCTAAGACACATGGGTGTCCCTTCGGTATAGTGGGATTAGGTATCAGGCAGAGAGTACTCATTACATATATTGCGAGTTGCTCTAATTCATAATGAGAGGATGTGAGCTCATGTAATTTTTTGATTTGTGACATATCCACTGTGGATTATTTATCTCATTTTAATATATGATTTGAATATGATTTGTGTTGATGATTTTAATTTGCTTTTTATCAGATATTTTGTAAATTTTTTTTAGAATAACTAACCATGCAGGGAATTTAATGTTTTCCTAAAAATGTAATTGGGTATCCTACCAGATATTTCATACTCACCCCCATATTCTCCCTCTCAGGTAATGCTTACGGTAACTTCGGGGACTCAGGAGCGGAAAATTGAAAAGCTGCTTTTTAATTAACAAGTAGTAAGTATGCTAGACATTATTGTTTAACTTCCTAGCTTGTGTTAAATACTTAATGGGTAGTTCACAGACTCAATCTATATAATTGGTGTACTGAATTGTGATACTACTGATAATGATGCTTGGTTTATTTTTGATAAATTTCACTCACACTCTATACCTAATGATCATCACAAAACTATAGAATTTACAATTTGAATAAAATTTTATGACTTTGGATTAATTTTATGAACTTTTACAAAAGTTGTTGTTTTTGAACTAGTGTCATTTTTCTGAATATTTAGAGTTTCTAAAATTTTCTAAAATAAGTTATGAATTTTCTTAGTGAAATTTCTTTTCTATCACTAGTCTGGAGTTGAATCATGATAAGAGTAAAATTAACTAGTCCCTCTGTTGTTATGATTGGAGGGGAGGTAGAAGCTTCTCAAGTTTTTTGCTGGAGAAACTCTCTCTCTTCTCCAATCAAAACAAGAGAAGAGTAGAGAGATGGCAGCATGGTAATCATGGCAGGCTTCTTCTTGTGTACTCACAAGTACGTAAGTAGAAACAACTATAATTTGCACTCTAGATATATAGATATATTGTAGTACGAAAGTCCTTTTAGTTTGATAATTGTATTTATACATTTTTTTAATTTACTTTTAAAAAATTTACGTTTTTCTTTTTTCTTTCAATGGGCTTAAAGGCAGCCAACAGATCAGACTTTATCTTTTCTTAGCATACTAAAGAGGAGTATGTTAGAAAGTAAAACAAACTTTATTATTTACTCAAATACTTTTACAAGAGAAAATTCTCAACTTTACTCTTTAAGCTCACTAATTCACTAGAAGCTATGATTCTTTCTCTCTTCTTTTCACTCTTAGAAGTTTTGCTTCTTACTTGATGCTTAGAACTCAAATGGGGAATGGTATTTATACTACATGAGAAACAATGAGAACCATATAAATAAGCAATTATAAAAATCCTTACGCCACACATATTTTCTTCTACACACTTCTAATAATAATCTAAGTAATCAAATAATTCACATGTAAAAAGCTAATATCTAGCTAACACTAGAAGATTCTAGGTGGAAGACTTCTTTAATTTAGACTTGGGCTTTTTTCTTTTATGAGCTTTGCACTTGGGCTAACTCCAATTTATTGGGCCTCATGTTGATGGGCTTAAAACACTTTTTATAGGCTTAAATAAGTTTATTTTTAATACCCCCCCTTAAACTTGTATTATAATACCAAATAAGTTTCTTAATCTTATGAAGTCTTCAAACTTGAGTGTCTTGATGAAAATATCAGCAACTGATCATGTGATCTCAGGTGAAGGCGATTTCTCCCATGAAAAACACAAAACTAGTTGTGCTTTTTCGTTCATCAGTATCTCTGGCCCAATCGCTATCACTGTAACCAACGAGTTTGTAATCATTAGAAACTGAATAGAATAAGGCAAGATTGATTGTACCTTTTAGGTAAGAGAGAATTCTCTTTGCAACTTTGAAGTAAGTAGTTGTTGGAGTTTCTATGTAACGACTCACTAGTCCAGTTGCATAGAGAATATCAGACCTTGTACATGTCAAGTACCGAAGGCATCCAACAAGGCTCTTGAAGAGTGTTGGATCCACCTTTTCGGCTTCATCGTCTTTGAATAATTTTATTCTGCACTCCATTGGCGTATTTATCGGCTTACAATCATCCATAATGAAATTCTTCAGGATCTCCTTTGTATAGCTTTCTTGGAAGATAAAGATGCCTTCTTCCTTTTGCTTGACCTCTATGCCGAGGTAGTATGCCATAAGTCCGATGTCTGTCATTTCAAACTCATGTGTCATTACTCTCTTGAATTCATCAAACATCCTTGGATTACTTCCAATGAATATCAGATCATCCACGTACAAGCATACGACCAGAATATCTCTATCTTTAGTCTTAACATAGAGAGCATGTTCATAAGGGCACTTAATGAATCTATTCTCTTGGAAATATTTGTCAATTCAGCTGGTCCATGCTCTTGGTGCTTGCTTTAGACTGTAAAGAGCCTTTTTCAGCATCAAAACCTTATCTTTATACCCTTTCATCTCATAACCCAATAGTTGTTCGATATAGACTTCTTCTTCAAGAACTCCATTCAGAAATGCAGACTTTACATCCATCTGATGAATCTTCTATTTGTTCTGAGCAGGAAGAGAAATAATTAGTTTTATAGTTTCTAATCGTGCAACAGGAGTGAATACCTCGTCATAGTCAATGCCGGCTCTTTGACTATAGCTTTTTGCGACTAGCCTTGCTTTATATCTTTCTACCTTTCCGTTGGCATTCTTCTTCACCTTGTATACCCATTTTACACCAATAGCTTTATGACCTTGAGGAAGAGTGGATAGTTCCTAAGTGTCATTTTTCTCTATGGCTTTGACTTCTTCATCCATCTCATTCCTCTATTTTTTATCTTGTATAGGGTATTGAAAGTTCACCGATTCACAATCAGCAAATAGGCAAAATAAAATGAGGTTTTCGAGTCTATTGGTCACCTCATATAGATCTTCAAGACTTCTTGTACATTCTTCACGCCTCTCAGTTAAGAAAGCTGGAGGTGAATCTTCATGAGTGGATGATGTTGGTGAGGAAAGTGGAGTAATAGCCTCCTGATAGACTTCTCTTGCTTACTCTAATGGTGTTTCCATATCTTCAAATTGTGGAAAGAAATTGTAATCATTTGTTTGAGAACCAAAATCCCATTCACCTTCTTCATCGAATATTACATCTCGAATGATGATTACTTTTCCATTGTTAGGAATGTGTAACTTATATCCTTTGGAGTTGGTGTCGTAGCCGATAAAAATGAACTTCTCACTTTTATCATCAAGTTTGAATCTATGTTCGTTTGGCATATGTAAATGGGTTATGCTTCCAAAGACTCTCAAGTGGGAAATCCCATGCTTCCTTCCGCTTCATACTTCTTGTAGTGTCTTTCCCCACACACTTCTTGTTGGAGATCGATTGGACAAATAAACTGCACATGTAACAGCTTCTACTCAAAACTCTTTGGGTAATCTCTTACTTTTCAGCATGCTTCGAGCTATGTTGAGAATGGTCTGGTTCTTCCTTTCTACCACACCATTTTATTAAGGGGATTTTGGAACGGTTAAAGGTCGTCGAATTCTATTTGCTTCGCCGAATTCTTGGAACTCTTTTGAAGTGAATTCTCTTCCTCTATCAGATCTCATGGCTTTGATCTAAAGACCGCTTTCCTTCTCTACAGCAGCTTTGAACTTCTTGAAAGCTTCAAAGACTTCTAATTTTTACTTCAAGAAATAAACCCAAGTCTTTCTTGAGAAATCATCAACAAAGAGCAAGAAGTAATTGCTCTTATTGAAAGAATTTGGTTTGATAGGGCCGCACACATCTGTATGCACGAGCTCTAGTAGCTTCTGGGCTCTTAAATTCGACTCTTTTAGAAAGCTTTTCCTGAATTGCTTCCCGAGTAAGCATCCTTCACAAAGCTGATTAGGATGATTGATGCATGACAAGCCTCTCACCATTTCTTTCTTAGATAGTAGCTCTAGTCCTCCAAAGTTGAGATGTCCGAATCTCAAATGCAATAGCCATGATGATCTTGTAACATGCTTTCGAACATTTTTCCATATCATTTTAAATGTTCAATAAGAACATTCTATTTATTGACATAGGTACATTGGCAATCAAGTTCATGTTGTTATCTCTTATAGAAAGACTATAATCTAATAAGTGAATATCATAGCCTTTCTCTAAGAGTTGTCCCAAACTCAAGATGTTTGTTTTTATTGTGGGTACATAATAAACATTTGAAATAAATTGATGCTCCCCATATTTTAAGCGGATAAGAATTTTATTTTTCCTTTTACCGCTACTTTTGAATCATCACCGAAAGAAACACTTCCATTGATTTATTCATAAAGCTCTATAAACATTGATCGACTCCCACACATATGATTGCTAGCACCGGTGTCAAGATACCATGTGTTGTCTTGCCCTCCGTTGTTGTCTTTATATGCTAGTAGCATGGTGCTATTTTCTTCCCTTTTTTCTTCAATGTAATTGACTTTTTCTTCAATTTTGCTACTGGGTGCTCTACATTCTTTAGCATAATGCCCAAATTTGTGACAATTTAAACATTCAACTTGAGACTTCTTAGGCCTTGAGTTCACTACCACGACCTCTTGTAGAGGTTTCTCCTCTTTCAAAATTGCTGATATGATAATTGTGGTTGTTGGAATTCCAACCTCATCCACGACCTCGACTTGTACCATATCCTTGTCCTCGGGCTTGTCATCTAACATGACCATGTTGACTTTTTTCACTACATTGGCTATCTTCGTTCTTTGTAAGTTGTGTATTGAGAAGCTGCTCCTTAAAATTTGGCTTCTTCTTTTTCTTTTCCTCGTGAGCTTGTAAAGAACCCAAGAGTTATTCTATTATCTTAGCTCTCAAATCTTTAGTTTCTTCGATGACAGTAACAATATTCTCGAACTTTGAGTCTAATAATCGAAGAATCTTTTCCATAATCGTAACATTTTCAAGTTTCTCACCATTTCGCTTCATTTGATTCGAAATGACTAAAACTCTTGAAAAGTAGTCAGAAACTGACTTAGTCTCCATCATGTGTAGTAAATCAAACTCTCCTCTTAGAGTTTGAAGACAGACCTTTTTAATCTTTTCTTCTCCCTTATATGAAATTTAAAGTTTCTCCTATGCTTCCTTAGCGGAGATTGCACTTGAGATTTTCTCAAACCTGCCGTCATCTAAGGCCTGGTAGAAGAGGAAGAGAGCCTTTTTGTCTCTCTTTCTTGAATCTTTCAAACTATCCTTCTGTGTTGAGGATAGTGTTGCCTCATCTCTTGGCTCTTCGTAGCCTTTCTGTACTACATCCCAAACATCATGTGCTCCAAGGAGGACCTTTATTTTGATCGTCCAATTATCAAAGTTGTTATCTTGAAGTAGTGGAACTTGAAGAGATGCTAAACTGCCGGTAGCCATAACTCTTAACAGAGTAAACTTTTGGAAATTTTGACTATAAAAATTGATCTGGAATGTGAAAAAACCTAAAGATTGACTTGTATATCAATTGGTCAAATTCAACGGTCAAAAGTCAACACTCGGTCAACAGCTCTGACAACGTAGTCAACGGTGCAATCCAATAGCTTTGACAGCTTGGTCAATGGCTCTTATAGCTCGGTCAACGGCTATGACGGCTTGGTCAAACGGCTCTGAGTCAGCTTAACTCGGTGAGTTGACTCAATTATGACAGCAAAATTTTGACAACTCGTTCAAAGTCGTTCGGACTCTGATTAGGCTGATTTTTGCGGTAGCATTTTCGTCTCGTCGAGCTCTTCGATTTGATATATAATAATAGTATATTTGGAACAAATAGATAATACTCTCAATCTAAAGAATTCTTTTCTGATGTGGAAGATCAGTCAAAACTGCAACCACAGAGCATACTTAAAATTTCATGAGAACTCACAACCTCGCTCTGATACCACTTTGTTGGAAAGTAAAACAAACTTTATTATTTACTCAAATACTTTTACAAGAGGAAATTCTCAACTTTACTCTTCAAACTCACTTACTCACTAGAAGCTATGTTTCTTTCTCTCTTCTCTTCACTCTTAGAAACTTTGCTTCTTACTTGATACTTAGAACTCAAATGGGAAGGGATATTTATACTACATGAGAAACAATGAGAATCATACAAATAAACAATTACAAAAATCCTTAAGCCACACATATTTTCTTCTATACACTTCTAATAATAATCTAAGTAATCAAATAATTCTCATGTAAAAAGCTAATATCTAGCTAATACTAGAAGATTCTATATGAAAGGCTTTTTTAATTTAGACTTGGGGGCTTTTTTCTTTTATGAGCTTTGCACTTGGACTAACTCTAACTTATTGGGCCTCATGTTGATGGGCTTAAAACACTTCTTATGGGCTTAAACAAGTTTATTTTCAACAGAGTAATCACATGAGATTTAAATTTTCGGTAAATTAATTTATAACATATTGATCATGTATAAAAGAAACTATCCATCAGAACAGAAAATTACAGATAAAACTAGACTATTTAACTCTTCCAATATTTAGAAAGCTCTTTGATTGTTTGTTTTTTTTTTTTTAGAGAAGAAGGGGGAGAAGAATTAAAGATAAGATGGGTAAGACAATTAAATTAAGAGATAATTTAGAAAATATTAGGTGTATAGAAAAGCAGTACTAAAAGTTCAAATTTTAATTGAGATTGAGGTTTTAAAAATAGTTTGGGGAGAGACCACCCTCAAAAAAATTGCTTGAATTTATAATTAAATTTCATAAAAAAATACATTGTTAACAAAATTTCATCAAGAATACTACTTTTGGTTAACTTACTAAATTAATTATGCTTCAACTGATACTATTGTTTTCAAATACTTAGAGTGTTAATTATTTAAAACTTAATACAAACCACTCAAATTGTAATTCATACATCACAAGCGTACTTAAAAGTTCATGTTCTTTAATTTTCCTGGAAAAAAGGTTTGCTTTCTATTCTGTATCGATCATCATAATTAAAAGTAGAAGAATAAACTACAAACTTCCCCTAATTATATGCGTATAGAATCTTCCTAATTATTTTTTTCGGGTTCTTCATATATTAATATTTTATTTATTTATTAATTTTTTTTAGATATGTTTGCATGTATGCTATTTGTGGAAGCAGGAGAGACGAGAATTTTGGGGACAAAGGGATTTGAATTCAATCAAATAATGACAATCCAAAATATCAATGGAATTAAGTACTATGTTTTATAATAAGCAAGCTTCTCTCTAAAATTGGCAGAGATCAGCCCTAATTTGTGCAAGCTGCTCCTCTTTCCTGCCTTAGCAGGTTCTACCCCTACCAGAAAAAGCTTGTTCCCTCTCCCAGGTATAGGTTATCTTCTTTTAGTCCTTTGTTTGTTTTTGTTTCTTTTCTAAATAATTATTCCGTTTGTGAAGATAGTTGCATACTTAGATCTAGTTCTATAGTGTTTCTTATGTATCCAAATCTAAATCTGTTGTGTTTTGAATTATTTTCTTTTTTCACTTTTTTTTTTTAGTGTATACCTAGATTTAGATCTATTGTATTTTTTAGTTGTATTTTTTTTTCTCTATTACTAGAGAGTCTGTTTTTTTGTGTGTATATTTTATTAGTATTCTTCTAGATCTAAGGCCATATTCATAAGATTTAATAGTGCCTTCACTAATAGATACTGTGAAGAGAGCGGCGTTTATTGATGGACGCTATAAAAAGATTAGTATTTACTAATAAATATAATGAAAAGAGTGGTATTAATGGATGTGCACCGTAATAAAAGGACTATTGTGCATTTACTGATGGTTGCCTTGAAGGAAATTCTGCTTGGTAGCTCTAAGCTTTTACAGGAATCTTTTTCTCTATTGTAGGAGGTGGTATGCTGCAATAATATTTTTTGCAATTAAGAATATGATAGCTATTCTATCATTGGTACATTAGAGTGAATTTAGTTTTCGTTGAGGGATGTTTCTATTTATTTTTAAGAAAACTTATAGGATAATTGTAGCCAATTTGGCAAGTGATTAATATAATTCCTACGAGGAACCTTTCAATAGACAAATCTCAGTGGAATTACAAACAATATATCCTTGTATGTCAATATTTTTGCAAAAAAAGTCGTATGTCAATATAAAATCAATTCCTATTACAAAAATGCCCTAACAGATGATACTCTCTTATAATCATAAATGAGTTTTGATTCCAAATTTCAACTTAGATCTACTAGAGACTATGTCTGCGATCACTCGTTATTTCATTGTTAATTTATTAAGGCAGCAAAACAAAATGCGTCCTCCTCTTTTTTTTCCTTGTTGGTTCAACTACACTTTCCAATCGTTGTCCGCATAAAGGCGAGCTCCTCACATCAGCAACAGCATTCGCATACTCTTAAAAGAAATATTAAGCTTAGGTTGAAGATTGAGGAACTTTGTCTTCGAATTATAT
Source organism: Parasponia andersonii (assembly GCA_002914805.1). Taxonomy (NCBI): domain Eukaryota; kingdom Viridiplantae; phylum Streptophyta; class Magnoliopsida; order Rosales; family Cannabaceae; genus Trema; species Trema andersonii. Next base: position 160,023 of record JXTB01000384.1, read on the forward strand.
CATTCAGTCTAAAATATGTGACTGTTTTATGTACTCCGCTTTCGATAGTCCACTGTTACAGTAAGCAACTAAGAATTTTCAATGTTTGTTAATGATAGTGAGGTTGAGAATTGTAATGGTAATTGCAATTCCTTCAATGATATTGCTATGGATTCTCAAGTCATGTAAAAGTCTTTTGGTCTTCTCTTAAAGCAAGAATTGAGATTTATTTTTTTATTTTTTATTTTTTATTTTTTTATATTACAAGTAAGAGCATTTTATTTTCACTATTAGAGCCTTGAACCTCTCGCTCTATACAATCACACATCCTATAAGTCCTATACAAATAATTAAGACTGTGCAAGACTTGAGACTAACTTAATACCATAGATATCCCACGAGTCTTTATTTTTATTTTTTATTTTTTGAAAATTAAGCTTACTCTTGTTCTGAAATATGTATGCATGTATATCTTTGTGTAGTTTTTGGAAATTGAGTAAAATTATCTCTTAATCAGATTTTTGTCTGACTATTAATACTGAAAATGCATATACTTAGAGCATCTTCAATTGGTGTTGGTTCACAGTGTTAATTCTATAATTTAGCAGTGCAGTATTCATTCTTGAATATAATACTATTTGTTGTGTCAAATTAATGTACAGTATACTCTCACAAATAAAGCATCAAGTATATCATAATGGTACAGGTTTAACGTATTTAAAATTTACATTTTCTAATGCTCTATCAATTATTTATATATATATATAAATATATTTTCCTCTTCGCACTCCTCATTTATTAATTTCCATATAACAAAAATAAACTTAAATAATATGACATAAGGGGCATAAATAATATTAAAGATCTAGAATCTTTTTTCTTAACCCTTTTTTTCCTTTACACAACCTTTTAAACACAATTACCAAACAAATCATTACCCTGAAAAAAATTATAAAGCAGTTTATTTATTTTTAGGTCAGTAAAATTTTTAAAGTTGCACAAAAAATACGGTAAACTCTCGATTCTAACGATCTCTCAAGAACTTTAAATAATAATTCAAGAACTTTAACTCTCATTTAAGTTTTCATGAATCTTAAAAAATATTCAAGTCACTACAAAAAAAAAAGGATTTCATGTCACTTTTTTGGTGAAGTCAAAAGTATCACCCACCAAAACAACATGTATCTGGATGTTATTGAAAGTGTTCGGATTCTATGACACAAAGCGCCGTGATAGATATAGGACGTCACCAAAAAAGTGACATTGTAGATCTATAACGTCATTTTTTGGTGACATTGTATGTCTACTATGTCGCGTTTTAAGTGACGTAAAAATATTTTTCAGAAAACTTTTTTAAAATTAAAATTCATTTAAATCCCTAAGATTGTATTTACATAAACGACATTATAAATAACATAAAATATATAATATCATAATACAACACCAATATTCACAAATATAATTTAAACTTAAATGAAAAAAAATAACAATAAAAATACATCAAACTATTATACAAACAATAACAATAAATCTAAATTAAAATTATTATTAAGAAAAAATATAAGAAAAAGGCATATATTAATTAATAAACAACAATGTTGAGAACATATATTTCAAATAAATGGAAATTTTGTACAAATCAACAAGTTTGAACTAATGATCAATTCCAAGTTTTAACTAAAACATAAGAACAATAATATATATCAAATTAAAAGTTTAAACATTAGTATAGCAATAAAAGTTAAAAATCCGGATTAAAAATCATAGTAAACAAAATATGAAAAATGCAAGTTTAAACAAGTATCCAACAAAGTAAACACATTCAAGAGTATAAATTACAAGTAGATTAACAAACTCTATACAATCAAAGAAGGTATTTTTTTCAAAATATCCAAAATCTACAAACTTAACGAAAAAAAATATTTTTCTATTAAATAATCAGCCAAAAACCAAGTTTAGTGCATGAATAATCTAATTCTAGTGAAAAACTTAATTTAAAATGGTTAAAAATACCTCAAATGGGTAGACAAATAGATATCTACCAAGGAGAGCGGCCACCATCATGTTCGAAAAGAGAGAAATGGCGACTTCTAAAGTAGGAAATCCTAATATGAACACATATGATGTCGATTTTTTAGCGACGTCGTAGATCTACAATATCACTTAAACCTATAATATTGTTTTTTAAGTGATGTTGTATCTTCATTCTACGATGTCGCTTTTTAAGTAACATCTTGGGTAAATTTTGTTTCTATATTGATGTTATCAAAAAGTGATGTAAAACTTAGTGACATCTTTGCCCTTTTCTCTTGTAATGAGTGCTCTAACTTTCTTTTTTAATTCTTAAGAACCCTAAAAAATACAAAAGAACTCTAAAAAATAATTTAAAAACTTTATCTTTCTCTAGTTCTTAAGAGCCCTAAAAAATTAATTGAAGAACTTTAAATAATAATTCTTTTGAATCATAAAACTTTGGTCCTACTGTCTTGATTTTTTTTTGAATAATCCTCTATCTTGATTTATAAGGTGAGTTTTAATCAAGAAAAAAGAGATAAAGATAAAGAAATCAGGACGAAGGATTAAGAAATATTTGAAATTAATGGGTGGGAAAGAAACCTCTCTTTTTCTTTTTATTGATGGCCATTTTTAATAGGAAAGATTAGAAAGGGGTAGGAACTAAGACAGAAAAGGATAGATCTTCGTCTTTGTTAGTCATACATCAATGTCTGTAGTTCCCCAGGAAGAATGATTTTTTTCACCTGTAATACATGAAAGGCTTTATCTTATGTACTTTTTCCAATTTTCCATTGCATTTGTGCTAAAATTTTCAGGGTATTTATGAAGTTGTAGTCAGATAATCGAATTCTCCTTCATGATATCAATTCCAATCAATACTAAGATTTGTTTTTATCAAAATAGATATTTATTGCTTTTGCTATATCTTAAGTTCAGCATTACGATACAAATTATTATGCAATTGGTTTTTTTTTTTCCCGGTTTTTCTTGTCCTACTTTAGAAGGGAACTATATTATGATGGTATGATAATAAAATTACTGAATTTGGAATTGGAATAATCGTGCCTGTTATTTTGTTTTATGAGTTTTGATGCTAAAGACAATTCATTTTATGAGTTTTGATACTAAAGACAATTGATTTGTCTTGTAGCTATTAAATGCCTTGTGTGAATTCCCAACATTTTATTCTTTTAGTGGTAGAACCCACATTTTTTTAATAAAAAAAACTATTCTTTTTTTCTTCTTTTCCTTTCTTTCTCTCCCTCGCCCGATCTCTCCCTTCCTCTCTTGGCTTAAGTAGGCAGCCACCCCCATCCACTGTGTGAGCTACTGCGAGAGCTCTTTTGGCCACTAGTGACCAGCACAAACTGCCAAGATCAACTCGCCACCTCACCACGAAACTCCAGCTACTATCCCTAAGCCGTTGGACCACCATTTCACCGAAAAAATGTGAAAAATACCCACGGGGAGATTTCAATTCTGACATTGTTTCTGGTGACTTCAAGCCACAAACTTGGGCTTCTCTAATTCGTCCTGATACGAGGATTATCATTTTATATATATTTTTTGACTCAACTTTATCCGGATTGAATTTTGCTATTTTTGATAATTTTAAGTTATTTTTAGTTTCGTATTAAAATTTTCCAACCCGACCGTTAGAACATAAAATAAACCTTATATTTACAATGCACTCGTGAAAACAAAAATTTTGATATATATATATTGACTATATTTGATGATGGGCACAAAAGTCTAAATCGAACATCTTAAATTGCCTTGATTTACGTGTCATAAGCTCGGGTTCAGTTTGAGCCTGAATTGGTCAAATTATATGACTAACCTAGCATTTTTTGATGCTGTGAATTTAGTCGGGAATTCTATTTCATGATCTAAAGTTCCGATTGCAATCAATGCCAAACTTTCTCCATAGTCTCGTAATTGTAATTGGAAACTCAATTGAGATAATGATTCGATTACATGATTATAAAATTAATTTAATTTATTAATTTACATATTTTCAATAAATATAGAATTTCATGAAATATTTCCTAAAAATTGTATTTATATCTATTTTTGAGCTGGTTTGATATATAAATTGTCTGGGAGACACGTCATAGTGATTAATGTGTCATATATATTATTTTGGAATTGTTTTCTGCAGGAAATGGATTTTATGGGATTTATTGAAAATAGTTGTTACGTTGCCAAAAATTTGTGAAAATGTAAATAAAAGGAAAATATAGTTTCATGATCTGAACTTAGATTAAATTAAAAATACTGCATAGTTTGTTTAAGAATCTTTTGGAAATGGTACATATTCTGATTCATGACATTCATTAGCCTTGCATTACATATACATCTTGCCCAGTGTCGACAAAATCATGGTGTTCCAAAAGAACATTGTAATCACAGTGTTTTAATAAAATATTGGAATATAAAAGAAAGAGAAATAAAAAGGAAGAGACAGAAAACTCATAGTCACTAAAACAAGCGACTGGAATAAAACTCACAGTCGTCATATAGATGGTTAGAACTCACGTATGTGATAAACATTAGACATTACAGAATTAGGTGGTATTCAACGCACTTGTGAAGACTTGAATAATATGTACTTATTTTGAGATACTATTTTACAATAGTTTAGAATGTTTGAATCTTTTGAAATTGAACACAGTTGAACTTTTATAAAGCTGTTAAATATTTTACTGACTATGCAGGAACTTAAAAATAAGTATTTTATTCAAGAAAAAAAACTTGTAATTGAATCTCTATTGAGCATTCACATGCTTACCTCCATACTTCTTTCTTCTTTTAGAAGTTAATTTATTTTTGAGTAATTATCTTGGAGACTTAACATGTAAAATCCCGGAATTTTCGAGGGTAATTTGGACATTTTACCAATTTTCCAGATAAAATATTGTGGGGACTAATTTGCAAAAGTTTTGTTCAGATGGACTAAATTGTAAATTTTGGGGGACTAGATTGATAGAGATTTGAAATTTTGGAGACTTATGTGCAATTTTTGAAAAATTACACAGCCCAATAAAGAGGGGCCACGTGCACATCTTTTTCTCCTCTCTCTCTCTTCTCTCTCTATCCCTCGTCTCTCTCTCTCTCTCGGCCGATCTCCCGCAGAGCTGCCGCCAGCCACCGTCCACCCACGCCACCGGTCGGCGTCGACTCCCCGTGCTGCGCCGAAGCTCCGCCGCCCATCCTCGCCGCCGCCTAGTTCACTGGAAATTGCAGGAAAAGCCGGTTGAGCTCTATCGGAAATCCGGCCACCGGTGACGATTCCAGCCACGTTTCGGCCTCAAACCGGTCTCGTTGGATTCGTCTCGTCGCAAGGATCATCAAGGTATATATATCTCAACTCCATTTTGCCCGGATTAAAGGTTGCCATTTTTGGTCATTTCGAGTTTTTGGGTGTTGTTCTCGATCCGACCGTTGGATTGTAATTTTAACTTCATTTTTGGAATGTACTCAGAAAATGGAGAAGTTTGATATATATATTGTGTAGTTTGGTGATGGGCACAAAAATCGAGATCGGACGGTCAAGATTTTGTCTCGTTTTACGTGCCACCGGTCCGGTATGGACCCAGACCCAAATTGGACAAATTATATGTCTAACCTAGCTATTTTGGGTGGTAGGAATTCAGTGAAGAGGTCCGTTTGTGGAATTGAAGCTCCGGTGAGAAAGTTGATTTTTCGCACGAGGACGATCGAGGGCTTAGAATTGGATCCCGACCCTCCGGGCGATCGTCAACGACACCTTAAGGACTTAATAGCGTGGTGTCGCTATTCTGTTGAGGTAGGGGTTTAGTTACCTTCGTTTTATACCGTTTTTGAGTTAAAACTTATTTTCTGCAACATATAAGAACAAGCGTGTTTTTAATGATTTGAATTATATGTGATGGAATCTGGTTATACGATATATACTGTACTGCTTTGGGAATTTGCTGTGTGCAGGTTATTTTGGGTATATCAAAAATAGGGCCGTTATGCTGCCCGTTTTTCTATAAAACCCTATTATGCATGTTTTATTGAAAAACCAGAGTACAGTAGTTTTTACACTTCAGTTCTGTATTGCACGTGTCATGTGATCATACATGAGCACCGTGTTAGTATCGTGGATTTTACAGTGTGGCGCTGCATGCCCCACCGTCGGTGAAAGTCCGTAAACGTGCGCAAGGTCTTGTTACTTCTGATTACCTCCCCATTTGGCAGGTGTAGGCAATTCGGTTGCCGTTCCAAGTTTGGTAGGCGACACATGGGTGTCCCCTCCGGGTATGGGCTTAGGTATCAGGCAGGCTGTTAGGTACACTTAGTGCCATCATCCTGGGTTTCCACAGATGAGAGGATGTGAGCTCATGGGTATGAGTTGATTTGTGTCATGTGCACATGGAGTGATGATTTTTATTACACTGTTATATATATATTAGCTCCCGGTTTGGATTATATATATACGTGTGTGTATGTTTTGGATTTGATCTAACCATGCAGGAGATTCCCATCACTGAACTGTTTTTCTCCGAGGTAACTATTTTCCTACTGGGCATTGTATGCTCACCCCCCCTTACCTTCCTCCTCAGGTGGTGTCCAGTGCGATCTTGGTGATCAAGATGAGTAAGAGGTCATCTTGATTGCAGTTCGCCTCTTGGTAATGTTAGGAGTTTGTTGTCATAGTCTTTGGACTATTTGAATTTTTGTGTTAGTATTGAACCAAGATTACTGCTTTCTATTTTGTCTGTAAACTTATGCATGCCATTCTGGTATTGGACATCTGTGGTGAATGATGATGATGCGGAGTTTGGTTTCTTTCTAATTAATTTTATGTTTTCAAGTAATTGTTCAATTTATGTTTGGTAGTGTATACGAACTGTGGGAGTGGTTCACGGGATGAAATTCCGAATATTTTATTTAAATGGACTGTTTTTATAAAAACTAAAACTTTTGACACTTTTCAAATAAATAAAGGAATTTCCCACCTTTGTAAAATTCCCCTTCTGCCACTAGCCCGGGTTTTGGGTCGTAACATAACAAGCTTGTTCGACATATGTATGTCGTTTCCACATCTTCAATGGTTGGTTCTTCTCTATATCATCTCTTCCTTTTTATGTCAAATTTATTTAGCCAATACTAGTGTATTTACTAAGTAGATATATGAGGATGATTTTACTATTAAGTTGAGTATTTAGAAATATAAATGATTTTGTGTAAATTATTTGAACATTGAATTTAAGGGTTTTATTTGATTTATTTTACTAAAGTTTATGAATTTATAAGAGCTCCTAAACTATTAATTAGAATGTTTTATAAACTTTAAGTGAAATGTTTTCTCAAAAAATCTATATTAACAAATGGTTTTCCTTAATTTGAATTTTATTTACTTTAAAGGCCTAAAATATAAAATTTCAAGTGCTCAAATTTATGAAATTTTAGAAAATGATGGCCTTGAATTTCTGGCCGTGACACCATGAACCTTTGGCTAATCGTCAACCTGAAAGAGTATTTTTACCTGTTATGCTTAAGAATATTTCATCATTTTGTATGCTTTTCTTCTCTTGCTCTTTGTTGGGATACTTTATTCGGTCTATGTATGAAAAATCGATACACTTTTTATCGGTCTTTTGCAGATTAATGTGCAATACAATTGTACATCATGTTTTGTCATTTTTATAATTTGCGTAGTGACGCTAAAGTGTTCGAAAAACTCTGGAGTTAAAGTTGACTCAATATTTAAAAAAAAAAAACATGATATTCGTTAGCAAATAGTTCAATTTTGTCAGTTCTTTTAGAAATTTTATTAAATATAATATTTTGTAATAAAAGTTGAATTTTATTATTTTGCAAGAAATTAATCATATAAGTTTTTAAAAAATAGCATTTCAATTTCATTATTAAATAAAATTGTGAAAATAAAGGACTATTTAGGGTGATTGTAAGGATATTTTAGACAATATTTCAGTACACATACACATATAACAAAGTTTTCAGACAATCAAGTTACCCTACTCAACTTTTCAATTAATCTAAAAACCATACAGTGCATTTGATTTTTAAACACAAAATAACTCTAATTTCTCAGAATTATCAGAAAAAAATAGCGTTTTAGAACAAATTATGTAATAAAAAATAATTTTTGGAGAAAAACTCTATAGAGCCAATAGTTTATGGGGAAAAATACACTTTATCCTCTATTTTTCGATTTTATTCAAGGCAGTGTTAAGTAAGCCTTTTAAAGAAGGAAAAGGAAAAAAAAAATAGATAAAGCGGTGTTGTGATATAGTTGATTACACACCAAATATGAATAAATATTAATCTCAATTTATGCGACTAGATGTCATCCCGTAATATTTTTGTTTTGAATTTGTGTGCCGTAATATTTTTATTAATTAAAAATTGCTTCTCCAGTCTTGTACTCGTAGACTTGTAGCGCAAGTTTATTCTTTTGAATCTCCCTATTAGAAAAAAAGGCTTAGTCATTAATTTGGAAAATGAATAATGATCAATTAATTAAAAAAATAAAGGAACGGGTAGTTAATTTATAACAATAAACATCACAAACAAATCGAGATGAAATAAGTAAAAGGAAGAAGTTTGAGAAGTTTAAGTTTTTGGCTTGACAAGTTTGAGAAGCGTCTTCCTTCTTCCAAACATAAAATGGAAGAAAGCTTGGGAATCATGACAGGCTTCTTTTTCGTATGTATAAAGAATATTTTGCCGTCTTAAATATGATAGTCCTTTATTTCGATAATTGTATTCATACATCTGTTTTAGTTTATTTCCTTTACGTTAAAAGTTTTTCTTTTTTTCGAAAGGGTTAAAGGCAATCATATAGACTTTATCTCTTCATAGCCTTATTGGAAAATATGATGAAATTATTGTTTTTAATTATGCAGAGAAAAAATAATATTAAAACCATTTAGTTATAGAAGAAATTATCGGAACATAAAATTATAAAAAGAAATTAAGAAAACTTACGGAGATTATTTGACTCAGCAGTACAACTTTTGATTCGAATATTTAGAAAACTCTTAAATGATTATTTTTGAAGAAGTGGGGATGAGAAGAATGAAAGATAAGATGGGTAAGAGGGGAAGAGTAAAGATTCAATTAAATTAGGGATAGTTTAAAAAATATTAGGCCTATAGAAAGGAGTAGTCAAGATAAAGTTTAAGTTTGTAACGATACAGTCAAAGATTAAATCTGTCACCCCCTAGGAATCTTTAGACTTGCAATATTAGTAGAATTATTATATACTTTGTGTCGAATTTTATTAAGTTTGCATTCATAAATACTTGAAATTATGTGCGTAGTATTATTTTAATGTTAAATTTTATTACGTTAGAAAACCATAGTTAGTCCTCATTTTAACTTAGAATTTCTAAGTTAGTTTTCCATAATAATAAATTAATTTTATAATAATTATATTATGTACATCAATATAACCTAATTAAAAATGTGACATATTTATGTCACATTAAAATTGTTACATTTTATAAACTAAAGTTAATGGTTGCATCAAAATAGTACTATGCCATAATTTAAATGGCTAAGATTTAAGTATATAAAGAGTTAAGTAGAAAAATCAATCTAAGGGTGAAAAATAAGTTATAGAAAAAGATGAAAAGTAGTAAAGTTTTACTTTAGGAAGGTAATAACTTTAAATGAGTGGAATAAAAAAGGAAAAGGATCAAGTTAATAGGTAATTCAAAAGGTAGAAAAAAAATGAAATTATAATGGAAATGTTCTTTGGAAATTAGTGGCCATAATTTAAAGTGGAAAACATAGACAATACTAATTAGTAACTTTTGTCTCCAAAATAATTCAAAAGGAATAAAAAAGATTAATATAGTGGAGACTTTCTTTGGGAGCTAGTGGTATTGGATTCCAAATAATTGAAAAAGAAGAAAGATAAAGACAAAAGAAGTGGATGCGTAAAAAATAAAGTAAAAGATAAGGTAATGGAGTAAGAAAAGAAGATATATTGACAAATTGATAATAGTGATGCTTGGATTATTTAATGGAATGTGAAAGTATGTATTATTGGATACCTTCCATGGATGGCCTATAAATAGATCATTCATTTGGCAATTCAAATCTACGCTTAACCTTTCCAATTACTTAGCCAAAACTATCTTCATATTTCCAATTATTCCTTCTCAAAAAAAAAAAAAAACTCTTTCTACCTCACTTTCTTCCAAATCCACAAGAGATATAATATTTTACCCATCGACTCTAGAAATTTAGAATTATAATCAAGAAAAGAGAGAACTTAATTTTGTGGTGGAGACATAAGAAAGAAGATTCAAACTTAGAAGGTATTTATTCCCTCACCTTGCTTGTTATGTGTTTAAATAGATTATATAAAAAAATAAATAGATAATAACATATTTGATCTACTTTAGATGTTATATAATTTATATTACATTGAGACTTATTTTGTTGATTTCTTAAGCCTCTAAATATGAATACTTCATAATAATAATAATAATAGTAAAATTAAAATGACTAAACACAAAAAAGTGGAAGATTTTTTTTATTGTAAGACCCTAAAATAAAATATGTATGAAAATAAACCAAGGTTAATGATTTAGACTTAGATCCTTAAGAACAGATTTTTACCCTTTAAAAATGCTTTCCAAAAATTAAAGATGTTTGCTCAAAAGTTAGAAGGACTAAAATGCAAAAAATTTGAGTATTTGGGTCAAAAGTGTAATTTTGACAAAATTGGGTCAAATATGTGAAAAAATTATTTTAGGCAATTTCAAGACTATTTTAAATTGTAAAAGTAAATAAAGGAAGAATCTTTAACAAAAAAAAGAATAATAAGATATAACTCAATATTTACAATTAGATGGCATAAATGTTAGAAATCTTAAGATTTTGGGTAAAAGTATAAATTATAAAACTTGAAATATTGGGTTGGAAATTTGGTATATAAATAAATTAAAAAAAATTATTTTAGATATCTAATTGGGATAAGAAAAGATTTACTTAAATTTAAGAAATGAAATCAATTATAGGAAATAAGTAATGTATGCCTCTAATTATATTTTGCCTAAGTTTAGTGATAGGCCTAAAAAGCGCAATCAATACCAAATAATATTTAGTTCAATTATGATTTTAGATATTAAATTTGTATATCCCTTAGTATGGTTGACTCAATTATTATATTATGACCCTTAATTACGAATAAAGAAATTAATCAAGAATAATTCAAAGTATTTGATGAAAAGAAATATAATTAAGGAAACTTAATTGATTTAGGATGATATTAATCAAATCAATAACCAAATTATTGATAGATTAAAAAGATCACTATGCTCAAGGTTAAGGAGAATCAAATCTCATCCATCTAAGTGAAAGCATAAATTAGTCAATGAATATAGCGTGACATTGTTTCTCAAATGTGAAGTTTTAAGCTGGATTAAGATGGAGTCTTAAATATTTTAACTCACTAAGTAATTAGAAGTAAAAAAAAAAAATAGTATAAGGCCAGTTTAAATTTTCTCTAACCAATAGAGTATGTATACGTCAGGGCAAACTTCGATCTAGACGCACGTAATTAACGAGTGGAACTAGGATAATCATATTACGAGGTAAGTGCAATTTCACCTATGGCATGGATGATTGAAAATGTTTCATGTTTACAGTATGATATGTTCGAATTAATTTCATGTATTAACTTACCTTTATATTCTTATTGTATGCCCTATGTATAACATATGCTTATAAAGATACTTTTCTTATGCTATAAAAAAAATGATGCATGATTACTTTACAATGTTATCATACTTCTACATACTTTAACAAAGGAAATGCTACGATAGTTAAATACAGGTTTAGGTTCATTGAAGCGTACCCACTCATATTAAGAAAAGACTAAATAAGATAAAGAATTTAAAGGTGTCGTACCAACCTCTACTAGGTGAGGATATCCGAGGGAAGATAAGATCGACCTCCCCTAAGCGAGGATTCCCAAGGAAAAGTATGTTAAGATTATGACCGTGGGTGTTTTTAGTTGGGTAGCTCCCCTGATTCCCCATTTGGTAGTGCACACTCGGTACGTATACTAGGACCCATAAGAAAGATAAAAGAATTTACAGTCAAGAATGAGATAAAATCATGATACAATATCTTATAATCAAGTGTAAAGTAATGAATTCATAAAACATCATAACTGAACTTTGAAAAAAAAAAGAGAGAACTGTTTGTTCATAAGTAAAATATTTTGTGAGAATTTCATTGTACTTACTAAGCGAAAGCTCATATTTTATGAGTATTCATGCTATAGGTACTAAAGAAAAGAAACCTTTGATTTGATTGATGAGTTAGTTAGAATTGAGACGGGGATGATGCGAGGCACGGACAATGGAATACCGCCATTAAAATTACTTCCACATGTGTTTTATTATGAGACAAATGATTGCAATTATATAAGCTTGATGTTGTTTGAAAACATACTTATAACTTGGTATTTTATTTCGTAATGCATGATTTAATCAAATTGAACTTGAAAATATATTTCGATTTAATAGAAGTTAAACAAACATTTCTTTTAGATATAAAAGAGAAAATATTTTGATTTAAATAAATGCAAAACATAAGGGGTTCCGTCAAAAAGACCTAAACTGTCTAAGAAGAGCTTGAGACTTAAGTGGTTCGTATGTGACCCCTCTCCTCACCTGGGAGCCCTTTATGGTTGCGCATTATTTAAATCACCTTAATAAAAAGTTTATAATCAAATTTAAATAAAGGGTACTTAACCATTGAGAAGCATTTACTTGTTTTCAAAATTTAAGTAAATCGTTAGTTATGAATATAAATCTCTTAAAAATAAATAAAAGTATAAAAAAAAATGTCATGAATTTTCAGTATCTAAATATTTTTTTTTTAAGCTAAGAAGGTAAGTAGTTAAAGGTCAGAAAAAGTTTGGTCGTTACAAAGTCAATAAAATTAAATTCAAACCTTCAAATTTATTTATTTATGTTTAACATTGTCATTATAATTCTAAATACGTTTCTTAATATTTCTATTTTTAAATTTTTTAAATTAATTATTCAACTCATATAATACATCGTATTAATTATTATAAATTTTTTAACACTAGTATCTATTATTTAAAAAAAATAATTAAAAAATTTAAAATATAACATGTTTTGTTTAAAAGGATTGTAATAGTCGATTAAAAAAATGGACCATGTACGCCCTGGCCCGGCCCATTCGTGCCTCCAAGCTTGCGATGTACAGGCTGACATTTCTCGCCCATTTTCCACATCTACTTCAAATATAATTGCTTTAAGATGTGTCGCAATAGATAGAGTGAATAGGTGAAATCTGGATAGAGAACAGGGGAGTTGAGGGAGCTATGGTTGAAATAAAGCGGCTTTTACAAAACTGAAGGTCTAATATATGGCGGGAAGGTATTCTTTCTTAACCCTTTTGCCATGACAGGTTGTGGTGATACATATTTTTTTCGCAAAACAAAAATTGCATAGTATGTGTAACAGTCTAATTGTATCGTAGTTTCTTTATCTAATATATGTTCCAATTTTAAGTACAATCTAATTTTCGAGTAGGGCTTTCAAGAGTAAAGTACACTAAATGGCTCTAAAAATAAATCCTTGCTTACAAATTCTTTATATCAATGACGATTTTTTTTAAAAAAAAAATGTAAGCAAGAGTGATGATTAACAAATTAATTGGGAGGATAAACTTCATCTAACTTTTCTTAGGTGGAGTACGCTTTCTCTTTAATTTAATTAAAAATTGGAATATGGCTCCTTCTGTGCTCTCCTATAATCGTCAGTGTAGTTTGATTGATTAGAGTTCCACCATATAAAGCATTTCTTCAAATATAATTATTTAGGATGTATCATAGTCTAGTTGTATTATAGTTTCTTTTTCTAATATGTGGTCCAATTTAAGCTAAAATCCAATTTTGGAGTGAGGATTTCAAGAGAAAAAATTATGCTAAATGGCTCTAAAAGAAAATGATCATTTACAAATTCTTTATGTCAAGGAAAATTTTTTCTTAAAAAAATAGTGAGCAAGAATGATGACTAATAAATTGAGAGGATGAATTCCATGCATCTCCTCTTAAGTAGAGTATGTTTTTTCCTTACATTAATCAAAAGTTTGGAATATGACCCCCTATAAGCTCTCCTATAATCATATGTACACTTTGATTGATTAGAGTCCCATCACTTAAAACATTTTTGCAAATATAATTGCTTAGGATGTGTCACACAAGAGACAGAGAATGAGTGAAATAGGGAGAGAGAATTGGGAATTTGAGAGAGAGAGAGAGAATGGAGGATTTACATGAGCTATAGCCGAAATGAGGCGACCGGAGCAAAGATGCTCTAAGTTCTGGAAACTCTATTACCACAACAACTTTGTGGCAATAACATAAGAGATATAGCGGTAATAGCACGCAATATCATTTCGATTTCCATTAAAATATTGGTGGGTTACATTAGCAGGTAGATTTTTTTTTCCC
>JXTB01000384.1:197025-209445 GCA_002914805.1 Parasponia andersonii
TATTATAAATAACATAAAACATATAATATCATAATACAACACTAAGATTCACAAACACAATTTATGTTCTAAAAATAAAAACTTATATGTATAAAGTACAATAAAGTCTAATTTAAGTAAAGTTACATTATAAATTAAAACTAGTAAAGTTCAAACATTGATCTAAAATAAAGTTAGTGAATCTATTTAGAGACAATCCAAAATATAACATCTAAAGATTAAAAAGAAAAAGGTAACCTTTAGTACTATAATCAAGAAGCTCTACCACCCATTCGTCATAAAGTGCATTGATTTCTTTATTCATCCAGAATTTGTCCATTGAACTACATTTACAAAAATAAGTTTGTTAGAATATGAAACTTTTATTTGAAATTCTTAAAAGTAAAATTCTAATTTATACATAATTGGAACACTCTTGTAGTGAAAAATGATATTAGTGATATTAACCTTTAATTATATCAATATCATTCTTTTATGAAGAAAAATATGAGAACATACCTGAAATAATTAATTAAAAGCTTCTACAAGTGCACAAACTTCACGTAAAATGACAACAAAATAATAATAAAAATATATCAAGCAATAAAAACAAACATTATTATACAAACAGTAATAATAAATGTAAATTAAAATTATTGTTATGAACAAACATAAGAGAAAGGCATATATTAATTAACAAATAATAACTTTGAAAATATATACTTCAAATAAATAGAAAGAGCTAATGATCAATTCTAAGTTTTAACTAAAATATAAGAACAATAACATATATCAAATTAAAAATTTAAATATTAGTATAGCAAAAAGAGTTAAAAAACCAGATTAAAAATTATAGTAAAAAAATATGAAAAATACAAGTGTACATAAATCTCCAACAAATTCAACACATTCAAGAGTAAAAATTACAAGTAGATCAACAAATTCTATACAATCAAAGAAGGTATTTTTCAAAATATCCAAAATCTACAAACTTAAAGAAAAGGAATATTTTTCCATTAAATAACCAATCAAAAACTAAGTTTAACTAATGAATAATCTAATTCTAGTGAAAAACTTAACTTAAAATGGTTAAAAATACCTCAAATGGCTGGAAAAATGGATATCTACCAATGAGAGCCGCCACCATCACGTTTGAAAAGAGAGAAATGAGGACTTATGAAGTAGAAAACCCTAATATAAACACAAATGATGTCGATTTTTTAGCAATGTTGTAGGTCTATGATATGACATAAACCTACAACATTACTTTTTAAGTGATATAGTATCTTCACTCTATGACATCGCTTTTTAAGTGAAACTTGGTGATGTCTTTGACCTTTTCGCTTTTAATGAGTGCTCTAACTTCTTACCTAGTTCTTAAGAACCATATAAAATAGTAAAGAACCCTAGAAAATAATTCAAGAAATTTATCTCTCTCTAGTTCTTAAGAGCTCTAAAAAATTAATTCAAGAACATCAAATAATTAAGGTCGCATTTAGTATAGAATTCGAATTCTATTTTACAAATCTAGAAGTATCTTTTATGCCTTCCAACTTTTTACGTGAAATTTGTTTATTGATTTATAAAATAGGATTCGAATCATATTTCAAATGCACCCTAATATTTGAAATCAAAAAACTTTCGTCCTACTATCTTGGATTTTTTTTTTTGGAAAAAACCCCCAACCTGAATTAAAAAGGGAAGTTTAAGCAAAAAAAAAAAAAAAAAAAAAAACAAAAAAAAAGAATAAAAAAAAATTGAAAACAAAGGGGGGAAAAAAAACCCCCCTAATCCTTTTAATTAAGGCCAATTTTTAAAAAAAAAAAATAAAAAAGGGGAAGAAACAAAAAAAAAAAAGGGTGAACCCCAACCCTTTTTAGTCATACATCAACATCTGTAGTTCCCAAGGAAGAATGAGTTTTTTCACCTGTAATACTTGAAAGGCTTTATCTGATGTACTTTTCCAATTTTACATTGCATTTTTGCTTGAATTTTCAGCGGATTCATGTAGTTGAAGTCAGATAATCGAATTTTCCTTGATGATGGCAATTCGAATCAATACTAAGATTTGTTTCTATCAAAATAAATATTTTTTGCTTGTGCTATATCTTAAGTCCTGCTTTACAGTACAATTTATTATGCAATTGGTTTTTTTTTTCCGGTTTTTTCTTGTCATACTTTAGAAGAGAACTATATTATGATGGTATGATAATAAGATTACTGAATTTGGAATTGGAATAATCGTGCCTGTTATTTTTTTTTATGAGTTTTGATGCTAAAGACAATTGATTTGTCTTGCAGCTTTTGGATGCCATAAACCTTTGGTTAATCGTAAACCCAAAAAAGCATTTTTACCTATTATGCTTAAGAATATTTCATCATTTTGTATGCTTTCCTTCTCTTGCTCTTGGTGGGGATACTTTATTCGGCCTATATGTATAAAAAATCGGTACACTTTTTATCAGTCTTTTGCAGATTAATGCAATACAATTGTACATCATATTATGTCATTTTTATAATTTGTTTAGTGACGCTAAAGTGAAAAACTCCAGAGTTAAAGTTGACTCAATATTTCTTTTAAAAAAAAGATATAATATTCGTTAGCAATTCAATTTTGTAAGTTCTTTTACAAATTTTATTAAATTTATTATTTTGTAACAAAAATTAAATTTTATTACTTTGCAAAAAATTAATCTCATAAGATTTTAGGGTGATTCTAAGGATATTCCCATGGGTACCTATACACACATTCATCTTGGCCAGGAATCTTAGACAATATTCCAGAACACAAACACAGATATTCAAGTTTTCAGACAATTAAATTACTCTACTCAACTTTCTAATTAATCTAAAAAGTTGGAACTTGCCAAACTAAATAGCCCCTAAAAGTAATTTGACTTAAAATATTATTTCCATCAAAATCATACAGTGCATTTGATTTTTAAACACAACATAACTCTAATTTTGTAGAGTTACCAGGAAAAAAAAATAGCATTTTAGAACAAATTATGTAATAAAAAATAATTTTTGGGGCAAAGCTCTATAGAGCCTATAGTTTATGGGGAAAAATACACTTTATCCTCTATACACTTTACAGTTTATGTGTTAAGTTAGCTTTTTAAAATAGGAAACGAGAAAAAATAGATAAAGCGGTGTTATGATATAGTTGATTACACACAATATCAATAATTGTTAGAAAGTAAAATAAACTTTATTATTCACTCAAATACTTTTACAAGAGAAAATTTTCAACTTCACACTTCAAGCTCACTCACTAGAAGCTATCCTTCTTTCTCTCTTCTCTTCTCTTTTAGAAGCTTTGCTTCTTACTTGATGCTTAGAACTCAAATTGGGAGCGGTATTTATACTACATGAGAAACAATGAGAACCACACAAATAAACAATTACAAAAATCCTTAAGCCACACATATTTTCTTCTACACACTTCTAATAATAATCTAAGTAATCAAATAATTCACATGAAAAAAGCTAATGTCTAGCTAACACTAGAAGATTCTAGGTGGAAGGCTTCTTTAATTTGGACTTGGGCTTTTTTCTTTTATGAGCTTTGCATTTGGGCTAACTCCAACTTATTGGGCCTCATGTTAATGGGCTTAAAACACTTCTTATGGGCTTAAACAAGTTTATTTTCAACACCCCCCCTTAAACTTGTTTTATAATACCAAGTAAATTTCTTAATCTTGTGAAGTCTTCAAACTTGAGTGGCTTGGTGAAAATATCAGCAATCTGATCATGTGATCTCACATATTCCAATTGTACTTCTTTCTTTGCAACACATTCTCTTATGTAATGATAGCGAGTGTCGATATGCTTGCTTCGGTCATGAAAGACTTGATTTTTAGCTAAAACTATTGCTGACTTATTGTCAATACAAATCTCCGTTGACTCCTTTTGAGGCATGTTTAACTCTTTCAACAACCTTCTTAGACAGATTGTATGACTAACACATGACGTAGTAGCTATATACTCAGCTTCGCATGTTGAAAGGGTGACAATCGGTTGTTTCTCAGATACCCAAGTTAAGGTAGTTTCTCCCATGAAAAACACAAAACCAGTTTTGCTTTTTCGATCATTAGTATCTCCGGCCCAATCACTATCACTATAGCCAACGAGTTGTAATCATTAGAAACTGAATAGAACAAGCCAAGATTGATCGTACCTTTTAGGTAATGGAGAATTCTCTTTGTAGCTTTGAAGTTAGTAGTTGTTAGAGTATTCATGTAACGACTCACTAGTCCAATTGTATAGAGAATATCAGGCCTTGTACATGTCAAGTACCGAAGGCATACAACAAGGCTCTTAAAGAGTGTTGGATCCACCTTTTCTGCTTCATCATCTTTGAATAATTTTATTCCGCACTCCACTGGTGTAGTTATCTGCTTGCAATCATCCATATTGAACTTCTTCAGGATCTCCTTTATATAGCTTTCTTGGGAAATAAAGATACCTTTTTCCTTTTGCTTGACCTCTATGCTGAGGTAAAATGCCATAAGTCCGATGTTTGTCATTTCAATCTCATGTCTCATTACTCTCTTGAATTCATCAAACATCCTTGGATTACTTCCAGTGAATATGAGATCATCAACGTACAAGCATATAACCAAAATATCTCCATCTTTAGTCTTAACATAGAGAGCATGTTCATAAAGGAACTTAATGAATCCATTCTCTTGGAAATATTTGTCAATTTGGCTGTTCCATGCTCTTAGTGCTTGCTTTAGACTGTAAAGAGCCTTCTTCAACTGCAAAACCTTATCTTTATACCTTTCATCTCATAACCCAATGGTCTTTTCATCTCATAACCCAATGGTTGTTCGATATAGACCTCTTCTTGAAGAACTCCATTCAGAAATGCAGACTTTACATCCATCTGATGAATCTTCCATTTGTTCTGAGTAGCAAGAGAAATAATTAGTCTTATAGTTTCTAATCATGCAACAGGAGCGAATACCTCGTCGTAGTCAATGCTGGCTCTTTGAATATAGCCTTTCGCGACTAGCCTTGCTTTGTATCTTTCTACCTCTCCATTGGCCTTCTTCTTCACCTTGTACACCTATTTTATACCGATAGCATTATGACCTTTAGGAAGAGTGGATAGTTCCCAAGTGTCATTCTTCTCTATGGCTTTGACTTCTTCATCCATCGCATTCCTCCATTTTTCATCTTGTACAGCCTCTTGGAAGTTCACCGGTTCACAATCAGCAAATAGGCAAAATAAAGTGAGGTTTTCGAGTCTATCAGTCACCTCATATAAATCTTCAAGACTTCTTGTACGTTCTTCATGCCTCTCAGTTAAGGAAGATGGAGGTGAATCTTCACGAGTGGATGATGTTGGTGAGGAAGGTGGAGTAATAATCTCCTGATGGACTTCTCTTGTTTGCTCGATTGGTGTCTCCATATCTTCAAATTGTGAAAAGAAACTGTAGTCATTTGTTTGAGAACCAAAGTCCCATTCACCTTCTTCATCGAATATTATATCTCGGCTGATGATTACTTTTCCATTGTTAGGATTATATAACTTATATCTTTTAGAGTTGGTGTCGTAGCTGATGAAAATGAACTTCTCACTTTTATCATCAAGCTTGGTTCTATGTTCGTCTGGCACATACACATGGGCTATGCTTCCAAAGACTCTCAAGTGAGAGATCCTAGGCTTTCTTCCGCTCCATGCTTCTTGTGGTGTCTTTCCCCACACATTTCTTATTGGAGATCGATTGGACAAGAAAACTGCACATGCAACAGCTTCTGCCCAGAACTCTTTAGGTAATCTCTTACTTTTTAGCATGGTTTGAGCTATGTTGAGGATGGTCCAGTTCTTCCATTCTGCCATGCCATTTTGTTGAGGGATCTTGGAACAAATAAAGACTGTCGAATTCCATTTGCTTCGTAGAATTCTTGGAACTCTTTTGAAGTGAATTCTCCTCCTCTATCAGATCTTATGGCTTTGATCTAAAGACTGTTTTCCTTCTCTACAGTAGCCTTGAACTTCTTGAAAGCTTCAAAGACTTCTAATTTTTGCTTCAAGAAATAAACCCAAGTCTTTCTTGAGAAATCATCAATAAAGAGCAAGAAGAAATTGCTCTCACCGAAAGAACTTGGTTTGATAGGACTGCACACATCTGTATGAACGAGTTCTAGTGGCTTCTGGGCTCTTGAATTCAACTCTTTTGGAAAGCTTTTCCTGAATTACTTCCCGAGTAAGCATCCTTCACAACGTTGATTAGGATGATTGATGCATGGCAAGCCTCTCACCATTTCTTTCTTAGACAGTAGCTCTAGTCCCCCAAAGTTGAGATGCACGAATCTCAAATGCCATAGCCATGATGAATCCTTATAACTTGCTTTCAGACATTTGGCCATATCATTTTGAATGTTCAATAAGAACATTCTATTTCTTGACATAGGCACCTTGGTAATCAAGTTCATATTGTTATCTTTTATAGAAATACTATAATCTTTCAAGTGAATATCATAGCCTTTCTCTAAGAGTTGTCCCAAACTCAAGATGTTTGTTTTCATTGTGGGTACAAAATAAACATTGGAAATAAATTGATGCCCCCAATTTTTTAAACGGATAAGAATTTTTCCTTATTCTTTTACTGCTACTTTTGAATCATCATCGAAAGAAATACTCCTACTGATTAATTCATCAAGCTCTATAAACATTGATCGACGCCCACACATATGATTACTAGTACCGGTGTTAAGATACCATGTGTTATCTTATCCTCTATTGTTGTCTTTATATGCTAGTAGCATGGTGCCATTTTCTTCCCTTTTCTCTTCAATGTAATTGACTTTCTCTTTAATTCTACTATTGGGTGCTCTACACTCTCTAGTATAATGCCTAAATTTGTGATAATTGAAACATTCAACTTGAGACTTCTCAGGCCTTGAGTTCATTCGACCTCTACCACGACCTCTTGTAGAGCTTTCTCCTCTTTCGAAATTGTTGATTTGATAATTATGGTTGTTGCTTGTCCACGACCTCAACTTGTACCACATCCTTGTCCTCGGGCTTGTCCTCTACTACGATCACGTTGACTTCTTTCACTACATTGGCTATCTTCTTTCTCTGTAAGTTGTGACTTGAGAAGCTATCCCTTAAAATTTGGCTTCTTCTTTTTCTTTTCCTCGTGAGCTTGTAAAGAATCCAAGAGTTGGTTTTATCGTCATGGCTCTCAAATCTTTAGTTTCTTCGATGATAGTAATAATATTCTCAAATTTTGGTCTAACGATCGAAGAATCTTTTCCATGATCGTGAAATTTTCAAATTTCTCACCATTTCGCTTCATTTGATTCGAAATGGTTCAAACTCTAGAAAAGTAGTCAGATACTGACTCAGTTTCTGTCTTGTGTAATAAATCAAACTCTTCTCTTAGAGTTTGAAGGCGGACCATTTTGACCTTTTCTTCTCCCTTGTATGAAATTTGAAGTTTCTCCCATACTTCCTTAGCAGAGGTTGCACTTGAGATTTTCTCAAACCCGTCGTCATCTAAGGCCTAGTAGATGAGGAAGAGAGCTTTTAAACTATCTTTCTATGTTAAAGATAGTGTTGTCTCATCTCTTGGCTCTTCGTAGCCTTTCTCTACTACTTCCCAAACATCATGTACTCCAAGGAGGACTTTCATTTTGATAGTCCAATTATCAAAGTTATTACCTTGAAGTGGTGGAACTTGAAGAGATGCTAAACTGTCGGTAGCCATAACTGTTAACAGAGTAAACTTTTGGAAATTTTGACTACACAGATTGATCTGGAACATCCAAAAACCTTAAGATTAACTTGTATATCAACTGGTCAAAGTCAATGGTCAAAGCCAATGCTCAGTCAACAGTCAATGCTGGTCAACAGTCGGGTCAACAATGCGGTCAACGGTTCCGACGGCGTTGTCAATGGTGCGATCCAATGACTCTAACAGCTTGGTCAACGGTTCTAATGGCTCGGTCAACGGCTATGATGGCTTGGTCAAACGGCTCTAAGTCGGCTTAACTCGGTGAGTTGACTCAGTTATGACAGTAAACTTCCAATAACACGTTCAGATTCGTTCGGACTCCGATTGGGCTGATTTTTACAGCAATGTTTTCGTCTCGTCGAGCTCTTCGATTTGATATGTAATAGTAGTATATTTGCAACAAATAGATAATACTCTCAATCTGAAGAATTCTTTTCTGATGTTGGAAGATTAGTCAAAACTGCAACCACAGAACATACTTAGAATTTCATGAGAACTCACAACCTCGCTCTGATACCACTTTGTTGGAAAGTAAACAAGCTTTATTATTCGCTCAAATACTTTTACAAGAGAAAATTCTCAACTTCACTCTTCAAGCTCACTCACTCACTCACTAGAAGCTATGCTTCTTTCTCTCTTCTCTTTACTATTAGAAGCTTTGCTTCTTACTTGATGCTAAGAACTCAAATAAGGAGGGGTATTTATACTACATGAGAAATAATGAGAACCACACAAATAAACAATTACAAAAATCTTTATGCCACACATATTTTCTTCTACATACTTCTAATAATAATCTAAGTAATCAAATAATTCACATAATAAAAACTAATATCTAGCTAACACTAGAAGATTCTAGGTGGAAGGCTTCTTTAATTTGGACTTGGGCTTTTTTTTATGAGCTTTTCACTTGGGTTAACTCCAAGTTATTAGGCCTCATGTTAATGGGCGTAAGACACTTCTTATGGGCATAAACAAGTTTATTTTCAACAATAACTATCAATCTCAATATATGCAACTAGATGTCATACTGTAATATTTTTGTTTTTAATTTGTTTGCCGTTACACTTTTGTTAATTAAAAATTGCTTCAATGATATTGTTATGGATCATCCAGTCATGTAAATGTCTTTTGGTCTTCTCTTAAAGCAAGAATTGAGATTTATTTTTTTATTTTTTATTTTTTCATATTACTAGTAAGAGCATTTTATTTTCACTATTAGAGCCTTGAACCTCTCGCTCTACACACTCACACATCAAATAATTAAGACTCAGCAAAACTTGAGACTAACTTAATACCATAGACATCCCACGAGTTTTTATTTTTATTTTTTATTTTTTGAAAATTAAGCTTACTCTTGTTCTGAAATATGTATGCATGTATATCTTTGTGTAGATTTTGGAACTTGAGTAAAATTATCTCTTAATCAGATTTTTGTCTGACTATTAATGCTGAAAATGCACATACTTAGAGCATCTTCGATTAGTGTTGGTTCACAGTGTTAATTCTATAATTTAGTAGTGCAATATTCATTCTTGAATACAATACTATTTGTTTTGTTGTGCCAAATTTAACATACGGTATATTCTCTAAAATAAAGCATCAAGTATATCATAATGGTACAGGTTTAACATATTTAAAATTTATACTTTTTAATACTCTGTCAATTATTTATATACTTTTTTCTTTTTTTTTTTCGCTCTTCTCACTCCTCATTTCTTAATTACCATATAACAAAAATAACCTTAAATGATATGACATAAGGGACATTAATAATATTAAAGTTTTGGAATCTTTTTTCTTAACTTCTTTTTTCCTTTATACAACCCTTTAAACACAATTACCAAACAAACCTTAAAAAAATTATAAAGTAGTCTATTTATTTTTAGGTCAGTAAAATTTTATAGTTGTGCAAAAAATATGGTGAACTCTTAATTCTAACGATCTCTCAAAAACTCTAAATAATAATTCAAGAACTCTAACTCTCATTTTAGTTTTCATAAACCTTAAAAAATATTCAAGTCACTACAAAAAAATAGGATTTTATGTCACTTTTTGGTGAAGTCAAAAGCATCACCCACCAAAGCAACATGTATCTCGACGCAATTGAAAGTGCTTGGATTCTATGACACATAAAGCGACGTGATAGATATACGACATCACTAAAATAGTGACGTTGTAGATCTATAACGTCACTTTTTTGGTGACATTGTATATCTACTATGTCGCGTTTTAAGTGACGTAAAAATATTTTCCAAAAAATTTTTTTAAAATTAAAATTCATTCAAATCCCCTAGATTATATTTACATAAACGACATCATAAATAACATAAAATATATAATATCATAATACAACACCAAGATTAACAAATATAATTTAAATTCTAAAAATATAAACTTATATATATAAAAGTACAATAAAGAATAATTTAAGTAAAGTTAGATTATAAATTAAAACTAGTAAAATTCTAACATTGATCTAAAATAACTTTAGTAAATCTATTTAAAGACAATCCAAAATATAACATCTAAAGATAAAAAAGGTAATCTTGAGCGTTATAATCAAGAAGCTCTAACGCCCATTCTTCATAAAGTGCATTGATTTCCTTATTGGTATAGAAACGGTCAATTGAACAACATTTACAAAAATAATTTTATTAGAATATGAAACTTTTATTTGAAATTCTTAGAGCTAAAATTCTAATTTATACATAATTGGAATACTCTTATAGTGCGATATGATATAAGTGATGTTAGCATTCAATTTTACCAATATCATTCTTTTATGAAGAAAAATTTGAGAACATACCTCAAATAATTAATTAAAAGCATCTATAAGTGCACCAAACTTCAAGTAGTGATCAACTTTAAACTTAAATGAAAAAAAATAACAATAAAAATACATCAAACTATTACACAAACAATAACAATAAATCTAAATTAAAATTATTATTAAGAAAAAAATCAGAGAAAGGCATATATTAATTAATAAACAACAATGTTGAAAACATATACTTCAAATAAATGGAAATTTTGTACAAATCACCAAGTTTAAACTAATGATCAATTCTAAGTTTTAACTAAAACATAAGAACAATAACATATATCAAATTAAAATATTAAACATTAGTATAGCAATAAAAGTTAAAAAACTGGATTAAAAATTATAGTAAACAAAATATGAAAAATGCATGTTTAAACAAATATCCAACAAAAAAACACATTCCATAGTGAAAACTACAAGTAGATTAACAAACTCTATATAATCAATAAAGGTATATTTTTCAAAATATCCAAAATCTACAAACTTAACGAAAAATAATATTTTTCTATTAAATAATCAGCCAAAAACTAAGTTTAATGCATGAATAATCTAATTCTAGTGAAAAACATAATTTAAAATGGTTAAAATAGATATCTACCAAGGAGAACCAATACCATCGCGTTTGAAAATAGAGAAATAAGGACTTCTGAAGTAGGAAATCCTAATATGAACACATACGATGTCGATTTTTTAGCGACGTCGTAGGTCTACAATATTACTTAAAACTATAACGTTGCTTTTTAAGTGATGTTGTATCTTCACTCTACGACGTCACTTTTTAAGTGACATCTTGAGTCAATTTTTTTCTATATTAATAACATCAAAAAGCGAAGTGAAACTTAGTGACATCATTGCCCTTTTCTATTATAATGAGTGCTCTAACTTTCTTTTCTAGTTCTTAAGAAACCTAAAAAGAAAATCCTAAAGAACTCTAAAAAATAATTTAATAACTCTATCTCTCTCTAGTTCTTAAGAACCCTAGAAAATTAATTGAACAACTTTAAATAATAATTATTTTGAATCATAAAACTTTGGTCTTACTATCTTAAATTTTTTTTTTGAATAACTCTCTATCTTGATTTATAAGGTGAGTTTTAGTCAAGAAAAAAAAAGATAGAGATAAAGAAATCAGGACAAAGGATTAGGACATATTTGAAATTAATGGGTGGGAAAGAAATCTCTCTTATTCTTTTTATTGGTGGCCATATTTGAATAGGAAAGATTAGAAAAGGGGTAGAAACAAAGACAGAAAAGGACTGATCATCATCTTTCTGAGTCATACATCAATGTCTGTAGTTCCCAAGGAAGAATTAGTTTTTTCACCTGTAATACATGAAAGGTTTTATCTGATCTACTTTTTCCTATTTTACATTGCATTTGTGCTGGAATTGTCATGGTATTCATGAAGTTGTAGTCAAACAATCGAATTCTCCTTCATGATGTCAATTCCAATCAATACTAAGCTTTGTTTCTGTCAAAATAGATATGTATTGCTTTTCCTATATCTTAAGTCCTGCTTCACAATAAAATTTATTATGCAATTGGTTTTTTTTTTTCCTGTTTTTCTTGTCCTACTTTAGAAGGGAACTATATTATGATGGTATGATAATAAGAATAATAAATTTAGAATTGGAATAGTCGTGCCTGTTATTTTCTTTTATGAATTTTGATGCTAAAGACAATTGATTTGTCTTGCAGCTATTGGTTGCCATGTGTGGAATCCCACACATTTTATTCTAATATAATATTCTTTTAGTAGTGGGATCTATATTTTTTTAATAAAAAAATACTCCTTTTTTTTCTTCTTTTCCTTTCTTTGTCTCCCTCACCCGATCTCTCCCTTCCTCTCTTGGCTTAAGTAGG
>JXTB01000384.1:247530-372725 GCA_002914805.1 Parasponia andersonii
AAATATTAGGCCTATAGAAAGGAGTAGTCAAGATAAAGTTTAAGTTTTTAATGATGTAGTCAAAGATTAAATCAATAAAATTAAATTCAAACTTTCAAATTTATTTGTGTATTTATTTATTTATTTTTAACATTGTCATTAAAATTCTAAATACGTTTCTTAATATTTCTTAATATTTCTGTTTTTAAATTTTTTAAATTAATTATTCAACTTACATCATACATCTTATTAATTATTATAAATTTTTTAACACTAGTATTTATTATTTAAAAAAATAATTAAAAAATTTAAAATATAACATGTTCCATTAAAAGGATTGTAATAGTCGATTAAAAAAAACGGACAATGTGCGCCCTGGCCCGGCTTGTCCGTGCCTCCAAACTTGCGATGTACTGGCTGACACGTCTCGCTCATTTTCCACATCTACTTCAAATATAATTGTTTTAAGATGTGTCGCAATAGATAGAGTGAATGGGTGAAATCTGGATAGAGAATAAGGGAGTTGAGGGAGCTATAATTGAAATAAAGCGGCTTGAGCAAAACTGAACGTCTAATATATGGCGGGGAGGTATTTTTTCCTAACCCTTTTGCCATGACATGTTGTGGCGATAGATATTCTTTTTGCAAAACAAAAATTGCTTAGGATGTGTAACAGTCTAATTGTATCGTAGTTTCTTTATCTAATATATTTTTTAATTTTAAGTACAATCTAATTTTTGAGCAGGGCTTTCAAGTGTAAAGTACACTAAATGGCTCTAAAAATAAATCCTTACTTGCAAATTCTTTATATCAATGACGATTAATTTTTTAGAAAAAATGTAAGCAAGAGTGATGATTAACAAATTAATTGGGAGAATAAACTTCATTTAACTTTTTTTAAGTGGAGTACGCTTTCTCTTTAATTTAATTAAAAATTGAAATATGGCTCTGTCTATGCTCTCCTATAATTGTAAGTGTAGTCTGATTGATTAGAGTCCCACCATATAAAGCATTTCTTCAAATATAATTACTTAGGATGTATCATAGTCTAGTTGTATTATAGTTTCTTTTTCTGATATGTGGTCCAATTTAAGCTATAATCCAATTTTGGAGTGAGGATTTCAAGAGAAAAAATTATGCTAAATGGCTCTAAAAGAAAATGATCATTTACAAATTTTTTATGTCAAGGAAAATTTTTCTTAAAAAATGGTGAGCAAGAATGATGACTAATAAATTGAGAGGATGAATTCCATGCATCTCCTCTTAAGTAGAGTGTGTTTTTTCCTTACATTAATCAAAAGTTTGGAATATGACTCCCTATATGCTGTCCAATAATCATATGTATATTTTGATTGATTAGAGTCCCATCACATAAAATATTTTTGCAAATATAATTGCTTAGGATGTGTCACTGTAGAGACAGAGAATGAGTGAAATGGGGAGATAGAATTGAGAATTTGAGAGAGAGAGAGAGAATGGAGGATTTAAGTGAGCTATAGCTGAAATGAGGCGACTGGAGCAAAGTTGCTCTAAGTTCTCAAACTCTATTGCCACAACAACTTTGTGACAATAGCATAAAAGATATAGCGGTACTAGCATGCAATATCATTCCAATTTCCATTAAAATATTGGCAGGTTTGATTAGCGGGTAGATTTTTTTTTTCCTATTTCTGTTACCATGACATGTCATGGTAAAAGATATTTTTCTCTTCCAAAAAAATAGCTAAATTATTTTTATATATATTAAATAAATATTTTGTTGTTGCGATGATGCATCATCGCGATATGCGAAATCTAGCATCTTTTGGCTTTTCCACTACTGCAAAAAATAATTGCCATGACATTGGATTTGTTGTGATAATAGGAGACCTATATTGCCACGACTTTATGCAGCGGTAATAACTGTCGAGGCTATATCTTTCTTTTCCTGTAGAGTTTATGTAAAACTCCTTAATATATAAAGGTATTTTAGTCTTTTCACTAATATTAATAATAATTTACTTGAATTTGAATTTGGGTTTACTTGAAAGAATTTTCGAAATTAGGGGTTATTTTGTAATTTTGGAGAACTTAAGTGTAGAGATTCTTGAACTAGGGATTATTTAGAAAATTGAAAGTCCATATATTGATGGACATGTGCTCCCTTTTTTTCGCAGCTTCTTCTCTTTCCTCCCGACTCGATATCTCTCTCTGTCTCTCGTTCGGTTGGACAAATCACTGAAAATCCGTTGTTGCTCCAATGAGGGCTTTCCTGGCCGAATTGAGCCGCGCCATTGCCCAAGTCTCACTGCACGACCAAGATGAAGCTCCGCCAATAATTTCCGAGCTATTCGAGTCTCCTAATGCCGGCAAAGTGGAAAAGTAGTCCCAAACATTTTTTGACGTCGATGCCATCTCCGGTCACCTCAAACCAAGAAACTAGGCTTGATTAACTCATCTCGACACGAGGATTGTTGTGGTATATGTATCTTGACTCAATATTACCCAAATTGAATTTTGCCATTTTTGTCAATTTCGAGCTATTTTAGTTTTGTATTTAAATTTGTCAATCTGACCGTTAGATTGTAATATAAATCTCAAATTTGTGATGTACTTCTGAAAATAAGAATTTTGATATATATATATTGACTATATTTAACGACGAGTACAAAAATCTAAATCTAAAGGTTTAGATTTTCTCATTTTACCTGTCGTGGACTCAGGTTCAGCCGAAATCTGAATCGGTCAAATTATATGTCTAACCTAGTATTTTTGGATACTCTAAATTTAATAGTGAAGTTCTTTTCATGATATGAAACTCTGATTGAAAAATCGAGTTTCTAAACCTAACGATCAAAGGTTCGAAATCGACACCCAAAGAACACCAAACTTTTTTCTATAGCTCCGTAATGCTATTTTGGCACTCAATTTAGGTAGAGATTCGATTACTTGATCTTCATATTGGTTTAATTTTGATTTTCACAAATTTTGACTAAATATAAAATTTCATAAAATAATTCATAAAATTGTGATTTATGTCTTTTTTGACCTGATTTAAGACATAAAATGCTTGGGGGCACATCACACTGGTTTCTATGTCAAATATACTATTTTGAACTGTTTTATACAAGAAATTAAATTTTTGGGTTTTGATAAAAAAGAGTTGTTATAATACCGGAATTTTTAGAAAATTCAAAATGACTTGAGAACTCAGTTTTGAAGACTAAATATTGTTTGATTAAAGAATACTGCATGGTTATTTTGAGATTTTATAGAAATGGTACATATCCTTTTTCTCTCAATCATATAGCATTTGCATACATTCACATACTTACGGTATCCTACATTGGGTGCTCAGACTTACGGTTGTCTCATTACGTAATTCGGACTTACAAGTGATCCACTAGGACACTTTGGACATCATGATTGCACATACAATTATATGTTAGCTTGAATAGATATATACTTGCTTTAGTAGACAATTTACAATGGTTTGGAATATTTAAACTATTGGATTGTGATTTTTACTTGGATTTTGTGAACCGTTTTTTAATGGACTACTAACCATGCAGGATTTTCAACGCGAGTATATTTCTTGTGTATAAAAACTTGTAATAGAATCTCTACTGAGTATTCATGTGCTCACCCCTTACTTATTCCCACTTTCAGGTGTTGACTTATTTTGGGGTAATTATTCTGGTGGCTTGGTAAGCATATTTGATATATACTTGTAGTTCCATTCTTCTTCATTAATTAATCCTTACTCCGTATAATCTTTATTTTTCTTGTTAAATTTATTTAGCCAATAGTAATATACTAATTCAGTAGATGTATGAAGATAATTTTATCTATTTAATTGAGTATTTAGAAATACAAATGATTTTATGAAAATTATTTGGACATTGTTCCTAAGATTTTAATATGACTCATTTTACTAAAGTTTATGAAGTTATAAATATTTCTACACTTTAAGTGAACTCAAAAAATCTATATTAATGAAAGATTTCCTTAATTCAAATTTTACTTATTTTTAAGGACTAAAACAAAAAAATTCGAGTACTAAATCTTCTGGAATTTTGAAAAATCACTATTTATCACTGTTTCATTATAAAATTACTAAAAGTCACGGTCTTAAATTTCCGATCATGACGGTTAAAAATAGTGCTGGGAAGTGAAGTCCATAGAAAATTAACTCATTAATTATTGGATGATAAAAATTAAGAATATCAGTTTAAATAGCATTGCTTAAAGACAAATTTATCTTGCACATGGCATAAGTAAGAAGTGTCACGACCCAAAACCCGGGCTAGTGGCAGAAGGAAAATTTCACAAAGGTAGGAAATTCCTTAATTTATTTGAAAAGTGTCAAAAGTTCTAGTGTTTATAAAAACAGTCCATTTAAATAAAATATTCGGAATTCTATCCCGTGAACCACTCCCACAGTTCGTATACACCACCAAACATAAATTGAACAATTACTTGAAAACATAAATTTAATTAAAAAGATACCAAACCCCGCATCATCATCATTCACAACAGATGTCTAATACCAGAATGACATGCATAAGTTTACAGACAAAATAGAAAGCAGTAGTCTTGGTTCAATGCTAACACAAAAATCCAAATAGTCCAAAGACTATGACAACAAACTTCTAGCATTACCAGAAGAATGATATAATTGCGTATTTAATTTGATTGATTCAAAAGATCATAGTGGCAAAAACGGTGAATTTTTTCTCTCTTTGCTGTTTAAAATCTAATCAATCATTTAACATGTATGATTAAGCTACTCTAGCTTCAAGAAGCTTAGGTCGAAGACAGAGGAACATTGTCCTCGCAGTACGTCTTTCACATTAAAATATATGCTTGTAGATAAAATTTATAATTCGAATGCTTTTTTCTGCTTATGCTATATATGTTATGTTCTGCTTTGCAACACAAAATTTATTATTCAATTGTTCTTTTCTTGTCCTGCTTAATGGGAATATTATGATAGTATGTTAATAAGATTCTCATGTGCAATAAAACATAATTTTTTTATATGCTTCGAGAATCTTGGACAGGACTCCAATACACAAATAAACACATATATTCAAGCTTCCAAATAATTAAATAATCATCCTTAACTTTCTCATTAATTTGAAAATTTGGAAGTCTGCATACCAAATAGTCCTTAAAAATAATTTGACTTAAAATATTGTTCCCATCAAAACCATACATTTTCTTATTTTTAAGCATAAAATTACTCTAATTTCTTAGAGTTATCAAGAAAAACAACAAAAAATAATGTTGAGAACAAATCTGATAATAATATCTAGACTTAGTACAGTAAGAATACTTTTGGGCATTAATCTAACAAATTCGGTCGACAAAAATTTCATCTTAGGATACTTCAAATTTAAGAGTATTTTTCGCATTAATCTAACAAATTTGATCAACAAAAATGTGGTCATAGAATAATACTTCCAAGTTTTAAACTCGATTTAGAAAAACAAATTGGTCATATATATATATAGTGCATTTTAAGTGATTTTTGTTTTTTCTCCTTTAAGATAATTTTAACAAAGATTTGAGTTAGGGATTAACATGTGAACTTTAAGTCACTAAAGACTGAAAAAACAAATTTTAAAATTTAAGGACAAAAATGAAATTTTTTTCGATATAACTTATGGACCAATGGGATAAATAATCTTTTTTAAATAATAGTAATAACAATGATATGCCTATAAATGATAATGACGACGATGTCCATATAAATCTTTTGATTATTTTTACGGAAGTGTTATTACGTAGTCCTTTTTAAAAAAGAAGAAAAACGAAATAGTGCGGCCTTATGACATTTTATACATAAAATATAAATATTTTTTTGAGAAAAAGTGGAGTTTAACTAATGTTCTTCATTTATTACAAATAAAGAAAAATAACTCACACCTTGAGAGTTTTTAATTTAATACCCACTTACCACGCCACCTACTGAGCTAACCCAATTGGCATATAAAATATAAATATAATTTGTGCTGCTACATGTCATATATGCTAGAATATATTTTTTGTTTCTTTACGTAATTTGTGTAGCATAATATTTTTATAGTTAAAAATAGTTACTTTTTGTCGTGCAAGTTTATTCGTTTGGATCCCCGTAAAGGAAAAAAAAATTAGTCGCTTGGAAAATGAATACGAATTAATTATTAAAGTACCAAGTAGGATTAAAAAATTTCCTCTGTATCGATCATTATAATTAAAAATTAAATAAAAACAAAAAAATCTATACTTTTCCTATATTAATTATTCTTCATTGTGTCTTTGACTATTTGTCAACTAGGACCCTAGGTCCCCATAATTCTGATTTGGAAATTAGAACTATTTAAAAAAAACTTTTTTGAAAAAAATATGACGTAGAAGAATAAACTAGGTACAATTTCCCCTAATGATATGCGTATAGAATCTTCCTAATTATTTTTTTCGGATTCTTTCTATATTAGTATTGTTTTATTTATTTGTTTATTTTAGATATGTTTGGATCCCCCTAAAGGAAAACAAAAATTTAATCGCTTGGAAAATGAATACGAATTAATTATTAAAGTACCAAGTAGTTTATAATTTATATAACTAAATATCAAGAAAGAAAAAAGGTAACTTGTCATTCTTACGCTAATGGACAAGTCTATTCCAATTAGGATTTATCTTCCTAGACTATAAATACAATTAAAGACCTTCATAATGAGAAAAATTAATTAGTCCCTCTGTTGTTACGATTGGAGGGGAGGTAGAAGCTTCTTAAGTTTCTGGCTAGAGAAGCTCTCCCTCTTCTCCAATCAAAACAAGAGAAGAGACAGAGAGCGATGGCAGCAATCATGCGGGTTTCTTCTTGTGTACCCACGAGTACGTAAGTAGAAAAAGCTATGTTTTGCGCTCTACATATATTGCAGTATGAAAGTCCTTTTATTTCGATAATTGTATTTATACATATTTTTTAATTTACATCTAAAAAATTTACGTTTTTCTTTCTTTTTTTTATTTCTTTCCCTTTCGACGGGTTAAACGGCAGCCAACAGATCAGACTTTATCTCTTCCTAACACACTGAACAGGAGTAATCGCATGAGTTTNTTTGTCAACTAGGACCCTAGGTCCCCATAATTCTGATTTGGAAATTAGAACTATTTAAAAAAAACTTTTTTGAAAAAAATATGACGTAGAAGAATAAACTAGGTACAATTTCCCCTAATGATATGCGTATAGAATCTTCCTAATTATTTTTTTCGGATTCTTTCTATATTAGTATTGTTTTATTTATTTGTTTATTTTAGATATGTTTGGATCCCCCTAAAGGAAAACAAAAATTTAATCGCTTGGAAAATGAATACGAATTAATTATTAAAGTACCAAGTAGTTTATAATTTATATAACTAAATATCACGAAAGAAAAAAGGTAACTTGTCATTCTTACGCTAATGGACAAGTCTATTCCAATTAGGATTTATCTTCCTAGACTATAAATACAATTAAAGACCTTCATAATGAGAAAAATTAATTAGTCCCTCTGTTGTTACGATTGGAGGGGAGGTAGAAGCTTCTTAAGTTTCTGGCTAGAGAAGCTCTCCCTCTTCTCCAATCAAAACAAGAGAAGAGACAGAGAGCGATGGCAGCAATCATGCGGGTTTCTTCTTGTGTACCCACGAGTACGTAAGTAGAAAAAGCTATGTTTTGCGCTCTACATATATTGCAGTATGAAAGTCCTTTTATTTCGATAATTGTATTTATACATATTTTTTAATTTACATCTAAAAAATTTACGTTTTTCTTTCTTTTTTTTATTTCTTTCCCTTTCGACGGGTTAAACGGCAGCCAACAGATCAGACTTTATCTCTTCCTAACACACTGAACAGGAGTAATCGCATGAGTTTGGGGAGACCACCCTCAAAAAAATTGTTTGAATTTATAATTAAATTTCATAAAAAACTACTCCGTTAACAAAATTTCATGAAGAATACTACTTTTGGTTTACTAAATTAATCGTGCTTCATCTGATACTATTTTTTTCAATTACTTACAGTGTTAATTATTTAAAACTTAATACAAACCGCTTACATTGTAATTCATACACCACGGAGCATATTAAAAGTTCATATTCTTTAATTTACATGGAAAAAAAGTTTCCGCGGTATCGATCATTATAATTAAAAGTTGAATAAGAACAAAAAAATCTATAGTTTTCCTATATTGATTATTCTTCATTGTGTCTTTGACTCTTTGTCAACTTGGATCCTAGGTCCCCATAATTCCGATTTGGAAATTAGAACTATTTAAAAAAAAAAAAAACTTTTTTGAAAAAATCTGACATAGAAGAATAAACTACGTACAAATTTCCCCGAATGATATGCGTATAGAATCTTCCTAATTATTTTTTTCGGGTCCTTCCTGTATTAATATTGTTTTATTTATTTGTTTGTTTTAGATACGTTTGCACGCATTCTGTTTGTGGAAGCAGGAGAGAGGAGGATTTTGGGAACAAAGGGACTTTCATTCAATCAAATAATAAAAAATCAAAATCTTAATGGAATAAAGTACCATGTTTTATAATAAGCAAGTTTCTCTCTAAAATTGGCAGAGATCACCACTAATCTCTGTAAGCCGCTTCTCTCCTCTCAGGTGCTACTCTTACCGGAGAGGGGTTTGTTCCCTCTCCTATGTATGGGTTTTTTTTTCTAGTTTTCTTTTGTTTTTAATTTATGTTATTCTTAATAATACTTCTGTTTGTGAAGATAACTGTATATTTAGATTTACAGTGTTTTTTATACATCTAAATTTAAATCTATGGTACTTTAAATTATTTGTTATTTTTGTTCGTTTTCTAGTGTATACCCATATTTAGATATATTGTGATTATTAGATATATTTTGTTTTCTCTATCACTAGAGAGGTTGTTTATTTGTGAATATTTTCTTAGTATTCTTTTAGTTCTGAGATTTTTGAGAGTCAAATTTGAAAGATTTTATACAACATTCATTGATTGATGTTGCAAAGAGAGTGACGTTTAGTGATAGATGCCATGAAAAGATTAGCATTTACTAACTAATGCCATGAAAAAAGCAGTGTTTATGGATTGAAGCCGTAACAAGGGGACTACTATATGTTTACTCATAGATGCATTGAAGGGAGTCCTACTTGGTGGCTCTAAGTTTTTAGTCTTTTTTTTCTTTGTACGTGGGAGGTGGTATATTGAAATTATATTTTTTGCAATTAACAATATGATAGCTCACTCTCTCGCTAGTACATTGGAGTGAATTTGATTTTCGTTAAGGGATGTTTTTACTTTTTTCTTTAGAAGCTTGTAGTGTTATTACAACCAATTTGGCTAGTGATTAATATAATTCTCTTAAGGAATCTTTCAAAAAAAATTCTCAGTGGAATTACAAACAATATATCCTTATATGTCAATATTTCAACAAAAAAAGTCGTATGTGAATATAAAACCAATTCTTACCGCAAAAATGCCCCAAGAGATAACACTCTCTTATAATT
Source organism: Parasponia andersonii (assembly GCA_002914805.1). Lineage (NCBI taxonomy): Eukaryota > Viridiplantae > Streptophyta > Magnoliopsida > Rosales > Cannabaceae > Trema > Trema andersonii. The sequence goes on from JXTB01000384.1 coordinate 257,012, forward strand.
ATAAACGAGTTCTGATTCCAAATTTCAACGTAGATCTACTAGCAACTATGTCTGCGATCACTCTTTATTTCATTATTAATTTATTATAGCACCAAAATAAAATGCGTCCTTTTTTTCTTCTCTTGTTGGTTCAACGGCACTTTCCAATCGTTGTATCGGCAATAGCATTCGCATACTCTCAAGAGAAGCATTAACGGGTTCAATAAGCTTAGGTTGAAGATTGAGAAACTTTGTCCTCAAATTACGTCATTCATTCTAAAATATATGACTGTTGATATGTTCTCTGCTTTCGATAGTCCACTGTTACACTAAGCGATTAATAATTTCAATGTTTGTTAGTGATAATGACATTGAGAATTGTAATTTTAATTTCAATTCCTTCAATGATATTGCTAAAGTAGCGTAATCCATTGAAAAGGAATGACAACGAGATCCATTGAAAAGGGAAACCATCCAAACATAAGATTAGTTGGAGGACTGTCAAGGAGAAACTCAAATTTTGGGACTTGTAGTAGAAATTTCTCATCTTCTTCTAAGACTCTAGAGAGTTCGACAATGGACTTGCCTTCTCATGTCTCAACCGGTTCTCGCTGTAGAAAGAGTGACGCTTCTGACCAGAATTCTGACCCTATATCAAAACAAGAACTGGGCTCAGAATTTACCATGATTTTTTTGGCCTAGCAAGCAATGAATTCTGAGCCTAGACATAGAAGTTGTGATATAGAAGAGAATCTTTTTTAATGTTGTCCTAATGTTACACTAGATGTTTTTTTTTTCCATAACCTCTCCTCATCATTATCGTCATCGTCTTTGTCCTACAAAGTAAGGCAAAGCTTCTCCATCTTTCTATGATTCCATATCAAAAACAGAGTATGAAAGTTATTTCTTGTTTTTTTTTTTTTTTCCCTAAATTATTGAACCATATGGCGTTTTATATTCTGGATATTACTTGTTAACCTTATGCTTAATCTATTTTCATAGGCCGGCAGTAAACAAAGTGGTAAATACTCTGCCACTCATCTTCCAACTCCGGACCTCCAGGTAAATCCACCAAAATATATGAATGTTCTAGCTTTAAACCTGGTCAAGACTGACTGAGATAAAGCCAAATTGTATCAATTCTAAAAGATTATTACCAGATCTTCTTTCCATTTTATTTTAGAAGATGAATACAAAAAAAAATTAAACATTTTCTAATTTAGGTGCATATTTAAATTAGGGGAAATTGTAATATCAAGTCTATCCTATAATATGATTTTTGTTTTTCATGTGTTTTAAATCTATGGTTATGATAAGTGAAACGGTTATGCACTAACAAAATATTGTGAATACGGTTGCAGTGGAATACGCACATGAAAGCCAAGTTGGACTACGTTCCTAATGAGAAATAAATTTTCACAAATTTGCATTTATATGTGATTGTTATAATAATGTGATTAATTTGTATCTATTATTGAGTTAAGTGAATTATTCTAGTAATTATTGTTGTTTAAATCTTAGTCTAGTTGTTTTTAGAGTCCAAATAATTAGATAACAAACTTATATATATATGCCTAAGTTTTAATAAAGCACACATCATCTATATGATTAAGTATGTCTATTGTTATTATTATTATTAGTAGTGTCGTTATTATTATTATAATGATAAAATAAGTGTGTCGTGCGTGAAGTTTTGATTCCACAATTTTATTTTTTTTATGCATGTATTAATATATAGATTTTATTTTATTATCTTACTTGTTTATAGGTTTGGTTAGTATTTACTTATTATTACAAAATAAATAAATAAAATTCTAATTTAGTCAAAAAAGGAGAAAAGTGAAGTTTCCCACAACTTGATGAAACCTAGTAATAGGTTAATACGTTAGTTTAAAAAAAAAAAAAGAAGAAGAAGGAAGTGATATGATTAAAAAAAAAACGTTGATTGATTTAAAAAAAAAAAAACCCTAAGCCGAAAACCTATATATATATATATATATATATCTCTTTTTCATAAGAATATAATTAAGCCTCCTCCTAAATTTTTCTATCTATCTTTCTCTCATAGTTGCTAAGAGTATTTGTGATTTTCAAGAATTTTTACTTAGTTTTCTTCAATTTTCAAGAAGAAGATAAATATTTAAAAACACTCTTTTCTTTAAGTTTTTTTTTTTTTTTTGCTGCTATTAGATCAAAATTCAACCTATAATATCAAGGGTTAGAATTTTTTTTTTATAACCTGAAATTTTAACAACTTGTTTATTTATATATTATACTGTATTTTGGAAATTTTTATGATCATAGGGGTTTATTTGTATTCATTATTAAATTTTTTATTTATATTGTCTTTCACATCAGTGAATCTGATAAACTTAATATTTCCGTTTATTAACGTTCAAAACCCATGCTAATTATATCTTTTCGACTTGAAATTTTTACTGGACGTTTATCAATGTATGATTAGGTCTCCAAATATTTTCACGATTTTTGAAAATTTCTACAATTAAATATGATTTTTGAAATCTTTATTATTTTGCTGATTTTGGTGCTGATACGAATCTTGATGTAAAATTTCATGAATTTAAAGTGCTATCTAATGGTCTATTTTGGAGTCTATAATTTTTATACATATTTTATATTGTGTTAAAAATATTTCCATAAAATTTCAGATTATTTTGATTTAAGAAAAAAAATCTATAAAATTCTATCATTGTACACTGGTTTTCAGTTTAACAGTTTTACTGAGTTATAATATTTGGATTCAAAATTATAAAAAATGTACTAAATCTTTTTTTGTAAATTCTAATAATTTTTCTGGATCTTTGTTTATATGTCTCAATGAATCATGCAAATTTTTAGGATAAACTGAATTATATTGTTGAATCTAAAATTATTTAAGTATGCCAAGGTTGCTGAATGTTTACAGATTTAGTTTTGTTATGAAAATTATTATGTTATGGATATTTTTCAAACATACAAAAAATGTTTCTTAAGAGCAATGATAGCATGTGTTAATATTTTTTACAATGAATGTTTTTTTTTCTTTTCTGGCATAAATAATAAAAAATGAAGGATAAAGAAAAGGCACGTGGTTTCAACAAAGTTGGTTGTGCGATATTTCACTACAAAGTTTTTCTAAAGACTTGATGTAAGTAAATCTCACCCTATGTGTTTATATGTAAATTTACATGCTATTATGTGATGTTATTATGATCATTATGATATGTTGTTATATGCTATGCTATCTAAGTTTGCATATTAATTATGACATGAGTATGCAAAAGTACTGTATAAATTGCACAAGAGATTATGATTTTCAAAGAATGATTTTTCTAAAGCACTATGCAACCAGATTTTGTTCAAAGAAAAATGTTTTTATTTAAGTGTGTGTCAAGTTCTTGAAAGGAGTATGTGCACCTGACTGAAAGACCTACAATCACCATGTTAAGAACAAATGTTTAAACTGCGATGCTAGCCATTGTGATATGATAGCTATATGGGATCTGAATAGCTATAAGGTCATATGCTTGTCATGACACTATGTTTAAAGCTCATCACTTCTGATAGACTTGGTATTACACTATGTTGAGCTCAAATACGAAAATTTTATGATAGTAATGTTTATGATTAAGATGTTTTTCAAAGAAGGGTTTCATAGTTATAATTCTTAAAATGCATTATTCATAAAACACGACATCCATTGTATGCATGAGATTTACTTACTGAGTGCAAGCTCATTCCATTCTTTTAAAATTTTCAGATGAGCAATAGATCTTTGGAGGTTGGCTGGCGGCAGCAGTGGAATCCCTAAATGGTGTTAGGACGTTTTTAATCGACTTTAAGTTTTATTTCCTTGCATTTGGCATTTGGATTAAAAATTAAGTGTTTTTATTTTATAGGTTATTTTGAGTATTAAGTTTTTGTTTCCAATATTTTTAATAAGAGGTTTTTTTTTAGTTTAAATATTTCTTTTTATTTTTAAAAAAAATTATTACCGGATCTTTTTTCCATTTTATTTTAGAAGATGAATACAAAAAAAAAATTAAACATTTTCTAGCTTAGGTGCATATTTAAATTAGGGGATGTTACAATAAACTTGTTTAAGCCCAAAAGAAGTGTTTTAAGCCCATCAACATGAGGCCCAATAAGTTGGATTTAACCCAAGTACAAAGCTCATAAAAGAAAAAGCCCAAGTTAAAATTAAAGAAGTCTTCCACCTAAAATCTTCAAGTGTTAGCTAGATATTAGCTTTTTGCATGTGAATTATTTGATTACTTTGATTATTATTAGAAGTGTGTAAAAGAAAATATGTGTGGCTTAAGGATTTTTGTAATTGTTTATTTGTGTGGTTCTCATTGTTTCTTATGTAGTATAAACACCCCTTCTCATTTGACTTCTAAGCATTAAGTAAGAAGCAAAGCTTCTAAGAGAGAAGAAAAGAGAGAAAGAAGCATAGCTTCTAGTGAGTGAGTGAGTTTGAAGAGTAAAGTTGAGAATTCTCTCTTATAAAAGTATTTGAGTGAATAATAAAGTTTGTTTTACTTTCCAACAAAATGGTATCAGAGCGAGGTTGTAAGTTCTCATAAAATTTTAAGTATGCTCTGTGGTTGCAGTTTTGACTAATCTTCCAAATCAGAACAGAATTTTTGAGATTGAGAGTATTATCTATTTGTTCTAAATATACTACTATTGTATATCAATCGAAGAGCTCGACGAGATGAAAACACTGCCGCAAAAATCAACCCAATCGGAGTCCGAACGACTCTGAACGAGTTGTCAGAAATTTGCTGTCATAACTGAGTCAACTCACCGAGTTAAGCCGACTCAGAGCCATTTGACCAAGCCATCATAGCTGTTGACCGAACAATTAGAGCCATTAACCAAGCCGTCACAGCCATTGGATCGCATCGTTGACTACACCGTCAGAGCCGTTGACCGCGTCATTGACCCGATTATTGACTAGCGTTTACCATTGACCGAACGTTGACTTTGACCAGTTGATATACAAGTCAATCTTAAGGTTTTTCGACATTCTGGATCAATCTGTGTAGTCGAAATTTCCAAAAGTTTACTCTGTTAAGAGTTATGGCTACCGGCAGTTTAGCATCTCTTCAAGTTCCACCACTTCAAGGTAACAACTTTGATAATTGGACGATGAAAATGAAGGTCCTACTTGGAGCACATGGTGTTTGGAAAGTAGTAGAGAAAGGCTAAAAAAAGCCAAGGGATGAGGCAAAACTATCTTCAACACAGAAGGATAGTTTAAAAGATTCAAGAAAGAGAGACAAAAAAGCCATCTTCCTTATCTACTAGGCCTTAGATGACGACGGATTTGAGAAAATCTCAAGTGCAACCTCCACTAAGGAAGCAAGGGAGAAACTTCAAATTTCATATAAGGGAGAAGAAAAGGTTAAAAAGGTCTATCTTCAAACTTTAAGAGAAGAGTTTGATTTATTACACATGACAAAAATTGAACTCAGTTTCTGACTATTTTTCAAGCGTTTTAGCCATTTCGAATAAAATGAAGCGAAATAGTGAGAAACATGAAAATATTACGATCATATAAAAGATTCTTCGATTATTAGACTTAGAGTTCGAGAATATTGTTACTGTCATCGAAGAAATTAAAGATTTAGGAGCCATGACAATAGAACAACTCTTGCGTTCTTTACAAGCTCATGAGGAAAAGAAAAAGAAGAAGCCAAATTTTAAGGAGAAGCTTCTCAAGACACAACTTACAGAGAACGAAGATAGTCAATATAGTGAAAGAAGTCAACATAATCATCGTAGAGGACAAGCCCGAGGACAAGAACATGGTACAAGTCGAGGTGGTGGATGAGGTTTGAATTCAAACAACTACAATTATTATATCAGCAATTTCAAAAGAGGAGAAAGCTCTACAAAAGGTCGTGGTAGAGGTCGAATGAATTAAAGTCCTGAGAAGTCTCAAGTTGAATGTTTCAATTGTCACAAGTTTGGGCATTATGCTAGAGAGTGTAGAGCATTTAATAGCATAATTGAAGAGAAAGTCAATTACGTTGAAGAGAAAAGGGAAGAAAATGGCACCGTGCTACTAGCATATAAAGACAACAACGGAGGACAAGACAACACATGGTGTCTTGACACCAGTTCTAGCAATCATATGTGTGGGCATCGATCAATGTTTATAGAGCTTGATGAATCAATCAGTGGGAGTGTTTCTTTCGGTGACGATTCAAAAGTAGGGGTAAAAGAAAAAGGTAAAATTCTTATCTGCTTAACAAATGGGGGGCATCAATTTATTTTAAATATTTATTATGTACCCACAATAAAAACAAATATCTTGAGTTTGGGACAACTCTTAGAGAAAGACTATGATATTCACTTGAAAGATTATAGTCTTTCTATAAGAGATAACAACATGAACTTGATTGCCAAGGTACCTATGTCAAGAAATAGAATGTTCTTATTGAACATTAAAAATGATATGGAAAAATTTCTAAAAGCATGTTACAAGGATTCATCATGGCTATGGCATTTGAGATTTGGGCATCTCAACTTTGGAGGACAAGAGCTACTATCGAAGAAAGAAATGATGAGAGGCTTTCCAAGCATCAATCATCCTGATCAACTTTATGAAGGATGCTTACTCGGGAAGCAATTCAGGAAAAGCTTTCCAAAAGAGTCAAATTCAAAAGCTCAGAAGCCACTAGAGCTTGTGCATACAGATGTGTGCGGTCCTATCAAACCAAGTTCTTTCGGTAAAAGCAATTACTTCTTGCTCTTTATTGATGATTTCTCAATAAATACTTGGGTTTATTTCTTGAAGCAAAAATCAAAAGTCTTTGAAGCTTTTAAGAAGTTCAAGACTGTTGTAGAGAAGGAAAGTGGTCTTCAGATCAAAGCCATGAGATCTGATAGAGGAGAAGAATTCACTTCAAAAGAGTTCCAAGAATTCTGCGAAGCAAATGGAATTCGACGACCTTTAACCATTCCAAGGTCCCCTCACCAAAATGGTGTGGCAGAAAGGAAGAACCAGACCATCCTCAACATAGCTCGAAGCATGCTGAAAAATAAGAGATTACCCAAAGAATTCTGGGCAGAAGCTGTTGCATGTACAGTTTACTTGTCCAATCGATCTCCAACAAGAAGTGTGTGGGGAAAGATACCACAAGAAACATGGAGCAAAAGGAAGCCTAGGATCTTCCACTCGAGAGTCTTTGGAAGCATAGCCCATGTGCATATGCCAGATGAACATACCAATCGATCTCCAACAAGAAGTGTGTGGGGAAAGACACCACAAGAAACATGGAGCAGAAGGAAGCCTGGGATCTTCCACTCGAGAGTCTTTGGAAGCATAGCCCATGTGCATGTGCCAGATGAACATACCAAACTTGATGATAAAAGCGAGAAGTTCATTTTCATCGGCTACGACACCAACTCCAAAGGATATGAGTTATACAATCCTAACAATAGAAAAGTAATCATCAGCCGAGATGTAATATTCGATGAAGAAGGTGAATGGGACTTTGGTTCTCAAATAAATGACTAAAATTTGTTTCCACAATTTAAAGATGTGGAAACACCAGTAGAGCAAGCAAGAGAAGTCCATCAGGAGGCTATTACTCCATCTTCCTCACCAACATCATCCACTCATGAAGATTCTCCTCCATCTTTCTTAACTGAGAGGCATGAAGACCATACAAGAAGTCTTAAAGATCTATATGAGGTGACTGATAGACTCAAAAACTTCACTCTATTTTTCCTATTTGCTGATTGCAAACTGGTGAACTTCTAAGAGGCTGTACAAGATGAAAAATGGAGGAATGCGATGGTTGAAGAAGTCAAAGCCATAGAGAAGAATGACACTTCGTAACTATCCACTCTTCCTAAAGGTCATAAAGCTATCGGTGTAAAATGGGTGTACAAGGTGAAGAAGAATGCTAACGGAGAGGTAGAAAGATACAAAGCAAGGCTAGTCGCGAAAGGCTATAGTCAAAGATCCGGCATTGACTACGACGAGGTATTTACTCCTGTTGCACGATTAGAAACTATAAGACTAATTATTTCTCTTGCTGCTCAGAACAAATGGAAGATTCATCAGATGTATGTAAAGTTTGCATTTCTGAATGGAGTTCTTAAAGAAGAAGTCTATATCAAAAACCATTGGGTTAGGAGATGAAAGGGTATAAAGATAAAGTTTTGAAGCTAAAGAAGGCTCTTTATGGTCTAAAGCAAGCACCAAGAGCATGGAACAACCAAATTGACAAATATTTCCAAGAGAATGGATTCATTAAGTACCCTTATGAACATTCTCTCTATGTTAAGACTGAAGATGGAGATATTCTTGTCGTATGCTTGTACATGGATGATCTCATATTCACTGGAAGTAATCCAAGGATGTTTGATGAATTCAAGAGAGTAATGACACATGAGTTTGAAATAACAGACATCGGACTTATGGCATACTACCTCGGCATAGAAGTCAAGCAAAACGAAGAAGGCATCTTTATCTCCCAAGAAAGCTATACAAGTGAGATCCTGAAAAAGTTCAATATGGATGATTGTAAGCCAATAAGTACACCAGTGGAGTGCGGAATAAAATTATTCAAAGACGATGAAGTAGAAAAGGTGGATCCAACACACTTTAAAAACCTTGATGGATGCCTTCGATACTTGACATGTACACGGTCCGATATTCTCTATGCAACTGGACTAGTGAGTCATTACATGAAACTCCAACAACTACTCACTTCAAAGCTATAAAGAGAATACTCCGTTACCTAAAAGGTATGATCAATCTTGGCTTGTTCTATTCAGTTTCTAATGATTACAAACTCTTTGGTTACAGTGATAGTGATTGGGCCGGAGGTACTGATGATCGAAAAAGCACAACTGGTTTTGTATTTTTCATGGGAGAAACTGCCTTCACCTGGGTATCTAAGAAACAACCGATTGCCACCCTTTAAACATGCGAAGCTAAGTAAGTAGCTACTACATCATGTGTTAGCCATGCAATCTAGCTAAGAAGGTTGTTGAAAGAATTAAACATGCCTCAAAAGGAGCTAACGGAGATTTTTATCGACAATAAGTTAGTAATAGCTTTGGCTAAAAATCCAGTCTTTCATGATCGAAACAAACATATCAACACTCGCTATCATTACATAAGAGAATGTGTTGCAAAAAAAGAAGTACAATTGGAGTATGTGAGATCACATGATCAGATTACTGATATTTTCACCAAGCCACTCAAGTTTGAAGACTTCACAAGATTAAGAAACTTACTTGGTATTATAAAACAAGTTTAAGGGGGGTGTTGAAAATAAACTTGTTTAAGCCCATAAGAAGTGTTTTAAGCCTATCAACATGAGGTCCAATAAGTTGGATTTAACCCAAGTACAAAGCTCATAAAAGAAAAAATCCAAGTCCAAATTAAATAAGCCTTCCACCTAGAATCTTCTAGTATTAGCTAGATATTAGCTTTTTGCATGTGAATTATTTGATTACTTAGATTATTATTAGAAGTGTATAGAAGAAAATATGTGTGGCCTAAGGATTTTTGTAATTATTTATTTGTATGGTTCTCATTGTTTCTCATGTAGTATAAACACCCTTCTGATTTGAGTTCTAAGCATCAAGTAAGAAACAAAGCTTCTAAGAGTGAAGAGAAGAGATAAAGAAGCATAGCTTCTAGTGAGTGAGTGAGTTTAAAGAGTAAAGTTGAGAATTTTCACTTGTAAAAGTATTTGAGTGAATAATAAAGTTTAAAAATGAAAGGTTGTCATCGTATCAATGTTTACAAGACTAGTGTTTAAACCGTCACCACTGGGAGTTCATGCTGAATGCCTCCTTAAGACAAATTCTGTGAAAAAAGGACCGGAATGACGATTGTTTACTGGATTCCTTTTCACATTGCCTAATATGATCTAAGGCTTACTTTGTTTTTGGCAGCATATTTCTTACGTAATGCTTTGATTTAGCAATAGGTAATAAACATCCATAATACTTATCTTGTAAGATCCTCACGTGGATACAAAGGCAGAACTTTAATCAGTTTGTCCGAATTTTATAAAGCTCTGAGTTTACAGGGTTTTAATTTGGAAAGCATTCATGACTAAAAATAAATAACTTACTAAACTTAAGTTGCTGAAAATGTGAATTAATCCGTGGCCATGATATAGTAATGAAAAGTATTGGTCGGTCACAATAGTAATGAAAACTTATAAAATACGTATCGTGTGAATGGACTACAAGGAATGAAATAAAATGGATTATCACCTCATTTGTGTGAGTACAAGTTAAGAGGTGTCATGCCATTAGTACACGAGCACTATGCTGTTGAAATCCATTATTGCTCTTTAGTTCATAAATACCTTGCTCAAGGAATCGCAGTAATCATTGATGTACTTGTGCTTACTGTGTTTCATGTTAAATCGTCTTGTGTTTCCTTTCACTCCTAAATAGTTTACTAGGTCGTGCAAAAAAATAATTTTGCTTTTTGATTTGGAGAACTATTGATCGTCGAAAGAGATCAATTATTGCCATGGATGTTGCTAATGCAACGAAGTATCTATATGAAAAGGAGCAACCTATTTAGTTCCTTCATTGTAATTACGGACATGAGCCCATATAGAAAAATAATTAATCCGTGAAACAACAATTACAATGGACTAACTAGCTATATCACTTTTTTTTGGCTCAATACTAAGTATACCATCAAACTCAAAAGTTTATAATTAAATATCAATTCACTTAATAATAAAAATAAAAATATAACATATTGCACAACTGAACCTTTAAAATAAATAAAAATTTCGCTAAAATTACTTTTAAAACATGAATATCTATATAAAATAATTTAAAAAATGAAATATCCACCTAATTTTCTCACAGTTAATAGGGTTTTCTCAACTAATCTTGGATTCTAGTTCTTTTTAAACTTTTAGGAAGCAATTTTGGTTGAGAACGTCAATGCTTTATTTTAGATTTTGATGGATTTATGAAATTATACAGAATTGGGGGTAAAAACTAAGACAACAAAGGGTTGATCTTCATATTTTTTTAGTCATACATCAATATCTATAGTTCCTAAGGAAGAATGAGACTTTTTCAGCTGTAATACTTGAAAGGCTTTATCTTGACGTACTTTTTCAATTTTATTGCATTAGTGCTAGAATTTTCAAGGGATTCATGAAGTTGAACAACCTTTCATTTTCAAACTTTATTATTCACTCAAATACTTTTACAAGAGAAAATTCTCAACTTCACTCTTCAAGCTCACTCACTTACTCACCAAAAGCTATGCTTCTTTCTCTCTTCTCTTTACTCTTAGAAGTTTTACTTCTTACTTGATGCTTAGAACTCAAATAAGAAGGGATATTTATACTACATGAGAAACAATGAGAACCACACAAATAAAAAATTACAAAAATCCTTAAGCCACACATATTTTCTTCTAAACACTTCTAATAATAATCTAAGTAATCAAATAATTCATATGCAAAAAGCTAATATCTAGCTAACACTTCTAGATAGAAGGTTTCTTTAATTTGGACTAAGGCTTTTTCTTTTATGAGCTTTGCACTTGGGTTAAATCCAACTTATTGGGTCTTATGTTGATGGGCTTAAAACATTTCTTATGGGCTTAAACAAGTTTATTTTTCAACACCCCCCCTCAAACTTGTTTTATAATACCAAGTAAGTTTTTTAATCTTGCGAAGTCATCAGACTTGAGTGGCTTGGTGAAAATATTAGCAATCTAATCATGTGATCTCGCATACTCTAATTGTACATCTTTATTTGCAACACATTCTCTTATGTAATGATAGCGAGTGTCGATATGTTTGCTTCGTTCATGAAAGCCTGGATTTTTAGCCAAAGCTATTGCTGATTTATTGTCAATACAAATCTATATTGGCTCCTTTTGAGGCATGTTTAACTCTTTCAACAACCTTCTTAGCCAGATTGTATGACTAACACATAACGTAGTAGCTATATACTCAGCTTCGTATGTTTAAAGGGTGACAATCAGTTATTTCTTAGATACCCAGGTGAAAGCAGCTTCTCCCATGAAAAACACAAAACCAGTTGTACTTTTTCGATCATCAGTATCTCTGGCCTAATCACTATCACTGTAATCAATGAGTTTGTAATCATTAGAAACTAAATAGAACAAGCCAAGATTGATCGTACCTTTTAGGTAACGGATAATTCTCTTTGCAGCTTTGAAGTGAGTAGTTATTGGAGTTTCCATGTAACGATTCATTAGTCCAATTGCATAGAGAATATTGGGTCTAGTACATGTCAAGTACCGAAGGCATGCAACAAAGCTCTTAAAGAGTATTGGATCCACCTTTTCTACTTCATCATCTTTGAATAATTTTATTCCGCACTCCACTGGTGTACTTATCGGCTTGTAATCATCCATATTGAACTTCTTTAGGATCTCCTTTATATAGCTTTCTTGGGAGATAAAGATGTCTTTTTCCTTTTGCTTGTCCTCTATGCCGAGGTAGTATGCCATAAGTCCGATGTCTGTCATTTCAAACTCATGTATCATTACTCTCTTGAATTCGTCAAACATCCTTGGATTACTTCCAATGAATATGAGATCATCCACATACAAGGATACGACTAAAATATCTCTATCTTTAGGCTTAACATAGAGAGCATGTTCATAAGGGCACTTAATGAATCCATTCTCTTGGAAATATTTGTCAAATCGGTTGTTCCATGCTCTTGGTGCTTGCTTTAGACCATAAAGAGCCTTCTTCAGCTTCAAAACCTTATCTTTATACCCTTTTATCTCATAACCCAATGGTTGTTTGATATAGACTTCTTCTTCAAGAACTCTATTCAGAAATGCAAACTTTATATCTATCTAAAGAATCTTCCATTTGTTCTGAGCAGCAAGAGAAATAATTAGCCTTATAGTTTCTAATCATGCAACAGGGGCGAATACCTCGTCGTAGTCAATGCCGGCTCTTTGACTGTAGCCTTTCGTGACTAGCCTTGCTTTGTATCTTTCTACCTCTCTGTTGGCATTCTTCTTCACCTTGTGCACCCATTTTACACCGATAGCTTTATGACATTTAGGAAGAGTGGATAGTTCCCAAGTGTCATTCTTCTCTATGGATTTGACTTCTTTATCCATCGCATTCCTCCATTTTTCATCTTGTACAGCCTCTTGGAAGTTCACCGGTTCACAATCAGCAAATAGGCAAAATAGAGTGAGGTTTTTGAGTCTATCAGTCACCTCATATAGATCTTCAAAACTTCTTGTACATACTTCATGCCTCTTAGTTAAGAAAGATGGAGGTGAATCTTCATGAGTGGATGATGTTGGTGAGGAAGGTGGAGTAATAGCCTCCTAATGGACTTTTCTTACTTGCTCTACTAGTGTTTCCATATCTTCAATTTGTGGAAAGAAATTGTAGTCATTTGTTTGAGAACCAAAGTCCCATTCACCTTCTTCATCAAATATTACATCTCGGATCATGATTACTTTTCCATTGTTATGATTGTATAACTTATATCCTTTGGAGTTAGTGTCGTAGCCGATGAAAATAAACTTCTCGCTTTTATCATCAAGCTTGGTTCTTTGTTCATCTGGCATATGCACATGGGCTATGCTTCCAAAGACTCTCAAGTGGGCGATCCCGGCATTCCTTTCGCTCCATGCTTCTTGTGGTGTCTTTCCCCACACACTTCTTGTTGGAAATCGATTGGACAAGTAATCTGCACATGCAACAGCTTCTACCCAGAACTCTTTGGGTAATCTCTTACTTTTTAGCATGCTTCGAGCTATGTTGACGATGGTCTGGTTCTTGCTTTCTGTCACACCATTTTGTTGAGGGGATCTTGGAATGGTTAAAGGTTGTCGAATTCCATTTGCTTCGTAGAATTCTTGGAACTCTTTTGAAGTGAATTCTCCTCCTCTATCAGATCTCATGGCTTTGATCTGAAGACTGCTTTCCTTCTCTATAGTAGCCTTGAACTTCTTGAAAGCGTCAAAGACTTCTAATTTTTGCTTCAAGAAATAAACCTAAGTCTTTCTTGAGAAATCATCAATAAAGAGCAAGAAGTAATTGCTCTTACCAAAAGAACTTAGTTTGATAGGACCGCACACATCTGTTTGCACGAGCTCTAGTGGCTTCTAGGCTCTTGAATTCGACTCTTTTGGAAAGCTTTTCCTGAATTACTTCCCGAGTAAGCATCCTTCATAAATTTGATCAGGATGATTGATGCATGGCAAGTTTCTCACCATTTCTTTCTTGGACAGTAGCTCTAGTCCTCTAAAGTTGAGATGCTCGAATCTCAAATGCTATAGCCATGATGAATCCTTGTTACATGCTTTTAGACATTTTGCCATATCATTTTGAATGTTCAATAAGAACATTCTATCTCTTGACATAGGCACCTTGGCAATCCAGTTCATGTTGTTATCTCTTATAGAAAGACTATAATCTTTTAAGTGAATATTATAGCCTTTCTCTAAGAGTTATCCCAAACTCAAGATGTTTGTTTTCATTGTGAGTACAAAATAAATATTTGAAATAAATTGATGCCCTCCATTCTTAAGCGGATAAGAATTTTACCTTTTCCTTTTACCGCTACTTTTGAATCATCACCGAAAGAAACACTCCCACTGATTGATTCATCAAGCTCTATAAACTTTGGGTCTAACGATCAAAGAATCTTTTCCATGATCGTAACATTTTCAAGTTTCTCACCATTTCGCTACATTTGATTCGAAATGGTTAAAACTCTAGAAAAATAGTCAGGAACTGGCTCAGTCTCTGTCATGTGTAATAAATCAAACTCTCCTCTTAGAGTTTAAAGGTGGACCTTTTTGACCTTTTCTTCTCCCTTGTATGAAATTTGAAGTTTCTCCCATGCTTCCTTAGTGGAGGTTGCACTTGAGATTTTCTCAAACCCGTCGTTATCTAAGGCCTGGTAAATGAGGAAGAGAGCTTTTTTATCTCTCTTTCTTGAATCTTTTAAACTATCCTTCTGTGTTACAGAAAGTGTTGCCTCATCTCTTGGCTCTTCGTAGTCTTTTTCTACTACTTCCCAAACATCATGTACTCCAAGGAGGACTTTCATTTTGATAGTCCAATTATCAAAGTTATTACTTTGAAGTGGTGGAACTTGAAGAGATGCTAAACTGTCGGTAACCATAACTCTTAACATTGTAAGCTTTTGGAAATTTCGACTACACATATTGATCCAGAATGTCGAAATACCTTAAGATTGACTTGCATATCAACTAGTCAAAGTCAACGGTCAAAGTTAATACTCGGTCAACGGTCAACACTTGTCAACAGTCGGGTCAACGACGCGGTCAACGGCTCCGACGGCGTAGTCAACGGCACAATCCAATGGCTCTGACAGCTTGGTCAACGGCTCTAATGGCTCAGTCAATGGCTATAACGGCTTGGTCAAACGGTTCTGAGTCGGCTTAACTCGGTGAGTTGATTAAGTTATGACAGTAAACTTCCAACAACTCGTTCAGAGCCGTTCGGACTCCGATTGGGCTAATTTTTGCGGCAGCGTTTTCGTCTCGTCGAGCTCTTCGATTTGATATGTAATAGTAGTATATTTGCAACAAAAAGATAATACTCTCAATCTCAAGAATTCTTTTCTGATGTAGAAGATCAGTCAAAACTGCAACTACAGAGCATACTTAGAATTTTATGAGAACTCATAACCTCGCTTCGATACCACTAAACTGGAAAGTAAAACAAACTTTATTATTCACTCAAATACTTTTACAAGAGAAAATTCTCAACTTCATTCTTCAAGCTCACTCAGTCACTCACTAGAAGCTATGCTTCTTTCTCTCTTCTCTTCACTCTTAGAAGCTTTGCTTCTTACTTGATACTTAGAACTCAAATGAGAAGGGGTATTTATACTACATGAGAAACAATTACAAAAATCCTTAAGCCACATATTTTCTTCTACACACTTCTAATAATAATCTAAGTAATCAAATAATTTACATGCAAAAAGTTAATATCAAACTAACACTAGAAGATTCTAGGAGAAAGACTTCTTTAATTTGGATTTGGACTTTTTCTTTTATGAGCTTTGCATTTGGGTTAAATCTAACTTATTGGGTCTCATATTGATCGGCTTAAAACATTTCTTATGAGCTTAAACAAGTTTATTTTTCTACAGTTGAAACCAGATAACTGAATTCTCCCCGTTGATGTCATTTTTAATAAATGATAAGGTTTGTTTATATCAAAATAAATATTTTTCTGCTTATGCTATATATGTTAAGCCCTGCTTTGCAACACAAAATTTATTATTCAATTGTTTTTTTTTTCCTTGTTCTGCTTAATGAGAATATTATGATAGTACGTTAATAAGATTGTTGAATTTGCAATTGGAACACTCGTGCCTATTCTTTTTTCAAAAGGCCTGATGCTAAACACTATTCATTTGTCGTACGGGTTTTCGATGCCGTGGAATATCTTTGGCTAATCGTCAATCTGGATGAGCATTCTAACCTGCTACTACTTAAAAACATTTCATTATTAGAATGAGTTATTTATATGTGCTTTTCTTCACTTGCTCTTGGTATTATATTATATTTTGGGATACTTTATTCGGCCTATACATATGAAAAATTGGTATAGTTTGTATTGGTCGTTTGCAGATTAATATGCAACAAAATTGGACGTCATGTTTTGTTAGATTTTATAACTTGTTTAGTGACGCGGGAGTGAAAAACTCCAGAGTTGAAGTTGATTTAATATTTTAAAAATCAATTTTGTAAATTATTTTATAAAATTTTATTAAATTTATTATTTTAGTAATAAAAATTGAATTTCATTATTTTGCAAGAAATTAAATCTCCTGATAAGTTTTATAAAAAAAACAATATGTCAAATTAATTATTAAATTAAATTCTGAAAATATATTATTTAAAGTAATTTTGAAATATATTCTCATGTACAAGTTTATTTTTCAATAGTTGGAAGTCTGCATACCAAGTGGTCCTTAAAAATAATTTGGCTTAAAATATTGTTCCTATCAAAATAGTACATTTTTTTTTTATTTTTAAGAATAAAATAACTCTAATTTCCTCAAGTTATCAAGAAAAACAATAAAAAATAATATTGGAAACAAATCTGATAATAATATCTAGAATTAGTATAGTAAGAGTACTTTTGGCATTAATCTAACAAATTAAGATATTATAGATATCAATCATATCCATAATTCAAACTGAGACATCCTATCAATTCAAATTTCGAAAATTCAAATTTAATAAGTATTTAAACTTTGAAGTTAAATTTTAATTTATTAGTTTTCATAAAACTATGGATAAATTAAATTAATTTTTAAAATGAAAAAAATTATAATTATAGTTACAGCTTCGAAACGTGTCGGGAACAAGAGGGTGGTACAAGAACAGTAGCCTTAAGATAGTATACAACCATGTTCAAGACAACTACTGGGCATCGACATGCTTGCATAACGTTGTGCGGCCTCACTCGGAACAACTCCCAAGCAACAGGGGGCTCACGTAGCCCTCGTACGACAAGCACATGCACACAAGGCAACACCTTGAGCCTCCGTCAGCAAGGCCATGCGCGGATCACATTCGCTCAGCCAGTGGGGCCGTGTCTGCCTGGCATGCACAGGGAGAACCCCGTGCAGCCTGCATAGAGAGGCCGCCCACAAGCCATACATAGATTACATTCGCAAAGCCAGGGCACTTCACCAGGGCAGCCATGCGCAAGGATGTACCCGCACAACCTGCAGATGAGTCACCCCATGGGGTTCACGCCGGCGGTGCACATGACTCCTAGTTGTGCACAGCTCCGTCGTTTCATTTTTTAAACAAATTCAAAAATAGTTTTTCATAAATTCTTAAAAACAATTAACGATCAAAACATTTATGTACATAGTTCTGTCAAGAACATGCCGGAAACGAATATCAAAAATGAACATAATCATCACCACATGGCAACATTTACTTAAATAATCATTCAGACTCATTTTATATATTAACCATCATACAAACTAGAGTATACTCATAACATGAATAAGACCAAACATAATCAAACTTTTTGAAAATCATAAATATCAATTAACGAAAGAATAGATCGGTGTAAAATATACTAGATCAATAATAAAATTATGGTCTGGTACCAATTGCCTGTATTCATTAGAATAAATTTCTGAAAAATATTTTTGTAAAATTATTTTCAAGAATACCATAGTTTTGCAAAATCTAAAAACGCAGTAGAATTGGTCATTTAAAATTTTTCTTTTTACAAAATATTTCAAATCATGATCTAACATAAACTAACTATTAATCCAGATAAGAATAATACCGGGATTCGCTCCACAACCTTCTTGTCTATCCGACTATTCTCAAAATTGATCCAATGGGTTGTCATCTTCTTTATTCCCAACATAAAGATTAGTAGAGGAACAAGAAGATAATCTCTTCGAACTGATTTCTTCGGGATAGCCGAAACATCAAAGATAGTGAATCCCTAGGGGTGGACATTTTTCTATGCTTTTCCTCTCTTTGTTATGCATGTAATACTCTCCTCTCTGTAATGTTTAGCATGTAACTCATTAAACTAGCAGCTAAAGTACTTTTCGCTTAACTATAGAGAGATTAGTAAGTTCTATTGGGCTTGTTGGGCTTAACTGATCATCAAATAACTATTGGACTTTAATTTGACCTAGACAGGAGACTAAATTGATCCATAAAACCCAAGCTTCAGTGGATTATATATTTTCAATCATAATTAATGGGTCTTGCCTATTAATATTAGGACTACAGGCCCAGTATTAAACTCTTAGACTAAATGTCATTTATTTTCTATAAAGCTTGTTATCAACTAATTAGATTGATCCATTTAGCATATACTATACCAGTATTAAACTCTTGGACTAAATGTCATTTATTTTCTATAAAGCTTGTTATAAACTAATTAGTTTGATCCATTTAGCATATACTATACCTATAGATGTACCCACAATGCAATTATATACTAACAGGGTGAAATTACCATATTACCCCTCTAGTATAATTTACCTTTGACTTGCAATTTTTCATCCAATTGATAATAGTTGACTACGGTATTTGTATTTACTTATACCAACATAGTCATATTTATATAGTGAATACCGATGCCCTAGTTTATATTATCCAAGTACTTAAAAAAACTCAAAGTGATATTATATGCATGGCGTCGATTATGAAAAATGTTCTATATATTTCATATACCTTATCTTCCAAGATACTAGAGTTCGAACTATAAATCGAAACTAATCCTTTAGTAACTCAAAAAGACAAAACACATGAAAGTAAGTTTGTTAATCACTAGGATTAAGATTTTCTACAATTATGCTAAATTAGTGAAATTAGAAATTTAACTTACAATACTTAATCTTAAATTATAATTCATTCGGTCATATTTAATGTTGTTATAACTTTTTTATAACACACTAATATTTTTATCTGAAGACTCACTTTGATAATTGGAAACTTCATTAATAAAATAAGCAATACTATATTCTATGGCATAATAAAGTATTCCATCTTCAATATGCAGAATGCAATAACTTAATTTAGGCATAATGAAATAAAGATTATAATGTCTCCCACATATGAACTCATTATTTGTAACTCATTATATGAATAATTCTTTATTACTCATTATATGTCTCAGAATCTTTTAGATGCTTGTATAAGATAAATATAGATATTACATATATATTAATAGGACATAAATGAAATAGAAATTCATAAGTTAGAATTTATTAATAACAATAGATAATAAATAATCCAATAAATATTGTTTATAATGTCAAAATAATAAACTATTTTATAAGGTATTATTCTAACAAAAAATGCACATGCTTAGAGCATCTTCAATCAGTGTTGGTTCATTATGTTAATTCTATAATTTAGTAGTGCAGTATTCATTCTCTAATATAATACTATTTATTTTGTCAAATTTAATATATGGTATACTCTCTCAAATAAAGCATCAAGTATATCATAATGGTACAGGTTTAAAATATTTAAAACTCATACTTTCTAATGCTCTATCAATTTTTATACATTTTTTTCTTTTTTTTTTCTCTTCTCACTCCTCATTTACTACTTACAATATAACAAAAATAACCTTAAATGACATGACATAATGGATATAAATAATATTAAAGATCTAGAATCTTTTTTCTTAATACTTTTTTTCCTTTACACAACTTTTTAAACACAATTACCAAACAAATCATTACCCCAAGAAAAACTATTAAGCAGTCAATTAATTTCTAGGTCAGTAAAATTTTTATAGTTGTACAAAAAATATGGTGAATTCTCAATTCTAAGGATCTCTCAAGAACTCTAACCAATAATTCACAGATGCTAACTCTCTTTTTAGTTTTCATGATCCTTAAAAAATATCAAGTCACTATAAGAAAAATAGAACTTTACGTTATTTTTTTGATGAAGTCAAATGCATATAACATCATCCACTAAAGCGACCGTGTATCTGGGAGCCGTTGAAAATGCTAGGATTCTATGACACATAAAAAGTGACGTGGTAGACGTATGACTCATCAAAAAATCGACGTTGTAGGTCTATGACAACACTTTTTAATAGACCTATGACATCGCTTTTCTGGTGACGTTGTATGTCTACCATGTCGCGTTTTAAGTGATGTAAAAAAAATTAAAATTAAAATTCATTTCAATACCCTAGATTGTATTTACATAAACGACATTATAAATAACATAAAATATACAATATCATAATACAACACCAAGATTCACAAACATAATTTAAATTCTAAAAATAAAAACTCATATGTATAAAAGTACAATAAAGCCTAATTTAAGTAAAGAAACATTATAAATTAAAACTAGTAAAGTTCAAATATTGATCTAAAATAACTTTAGTGAATCTATTTAGAGACAATCCATAAAATAACATCTAAAGATTAAAAAAAAAAAAGAAAAAAAAAAAGGTAACTTTGAGTGTTATAATCAAGAAGTTCTACCACCCATTCTTCATAAAGTACATTGATTTCTTTATTCGTACGAAAATTGTCCATTGAACTACATTTATAAAAATAAGTTTGTTAGAATATGAAACTTTTATTTGAAATTCTTAAGACTGAAATTCTAATTTATACATAATTGGAATACTCTTATAGTAGAAATGATATAAGTGATATTAACATTCAATTATACCAATATCTTCCTTCATGAAGAAAAATATGAGAATATACCTGAAATAATTAATTAAAAGCTTCTACAAGTGCACCAAACTTCAAGTAGTGATCAACTTTATACCTAAATAAAAATAAAATAACAATAAAAATATATTAAGTTATAAAAGCAAACATTATTATACAAACAATAACAATGAATCTAAATTAAAATTATTGTTAAGAACAAACATAAGAGAAAGGCATATATTAATTAATAAACAATAACTTTGAGAAGATATACTTCAAATAAATAGAAATTTTGTAAAAATCACCAAGTTTGAACTAATGATCAATTCTAAGTTTTAACTAAAACATAAGAACAATAACATAGATCAAATTAAAAGTTTAAACATTAGTATAGCAAAAAAAGATAAAAAACCGGATTAAAAATTATAGTAAAAAAATTTAAAAAATACAAGTTTAAACAAATCTCCAATAAATTCAACACATTCAAGAGTAAAAATTACAAGTAGATCAACGAACTCTATACAATCAAAAAAGGTATTTTTAAACATATCCAAAATCTATAAACTTAACGAAAAAAAATATTTTTCTATTAAATAATCAGTCAAAAACTAAGTTTAATGCATGAATAATCCACTTCTCATGAAAAACTTAACTTAAAATGGTTAAAAATATCGCGAATGGCAGGAAAAATAATATCTACTAATGAGATCTGCCGTCATCGTATTTGAAAAGAGAGAAATAAGGGCCTCTGAAGTAGAAAACCCTAATATAAACATATATGATGTCAATTTTTTAGCGATGTTGTAAGTCTACGATATGACCTAAACCTACAATGTTGCTTTTTAAGTGATGTCGTATCTTCACTCTACGATGTTTTTTTTTAAACCACATATTGGGTCAATTTGTTTCTTATATCACTAGTATTGAAAAGCGATGTAAAACTTGGTGATGTCTTTATCCTTTTCTATTGTAATAAGTGCTCTAACTTTCTTATCTAATTCTTAAGAACCATATAAAATACTAAAGAACCCTAGAAAATAATTTAAGAAATCTATCTCTCTTTAGTTCTTAAAAGCCCTAAAAATTTAATTCAAGAACTTTAAATAATTAAGGTCGCATTTAATATAGGATTCGAATCTTATTCTACAAATCCAGAAATAATTTTAATACCTTCCAACTTTTTATATGAAATTTGTTTCTTGATTTATAGAATAGGATTCGAATCATATTTTAAATGTACCCTAATATTTTAAACCATAAAACTTTGGTTTTTTTATCTTGTTTTTTTTTTCGGAATAACCCCTTGTCTTGATTTATAAGGTGAGTTTTAGTCAAGATGGAAAAAAAGATAAAGAAATAAAGGCAAAGGATTAGGAAATATTTGAAATTAATGAGCGGGAAAGAATTCTCTCTTATTCCTTTTATTGATGGCCAATTTTGAATAAGAAATATTAGAAAGGGGTAGAAACTAAGACAGAAAAGGGTTGATCTTCATCTATTTTAGTCATACATCAATATCTGTAGTTCCCAAGGAAAAATGAGTTTTTTCACCTGTAATACTTGAAAGGCTTTATCTGATGTACTTTGCCAATTTTGCATTGCATTTTTGTTGGAAATTTCAGGGGATTCATGAAGTTGAAGTTAGATAGCCGAATTCTCCGTGATGATGTCAATTCCAATCAATACTAAGATTTGTTTCTATCAAAATAAATATTTCTTGCTTGTGCTATTTTTTAAGTCCTGCTTTACAATACAATTTATTATGCAATTGGTTTTTTTTTGGTTTTTTCTTGTCCTACTTTAGAACGGAAATTTATTATGATGGTATGATAATAAGATTACTGAATTTGGAATTGGAATAGTCGTGCTTGTTATTTTTTTTTTTTAATGAGTTTTGATGCTAAAGACAATTGATTTGTCTTGCAACTTTTGGATGCCATGAACCTTTGGCTAATCATCAACCCGAAAAAGCATTTTTACCTATTATGCTTAAGAATATTTCATCATTTTTATGCTTTTCTTCTCTTGCTCTTGGTTGGGATACTTTATTCGGCCTATATGTACAAAAAATTGGTACACTTTTTATCGGTCTTTTGCAGATTAATGTGCAATACAATTGTACGTCATGTTTTTTCATTTTTATAATTTGTTTAGTGATGCTGAAGTGAAAAACTCCGGAATTAAAGTTGATTCAGTATTTTTTTTAAAAAAAAAGATATGATATTCATTAGCAAATAGTTCAATTTTGTAAGTTCTTTTACAAAATTTATTAAATTTATTATTTTGTAATAAAAAATGAATTTTATTATTTTGCAAGAAATTAATCTCATAAGTTTTTCAAAAATAGTATTTCAATTTCATTATTAAATAAAATTATGAAAATAAAGGATTATTTAGGGTGATTCTAAGGATATTCCCATGTATAACTATATATACTTTCATCTTGGCCCGGAATCTTAGATAATATTCCAATACACATACACAGATATTCAGATAATCAAATTACCCTATTCAACTTTCCAATTAATCTAAAATGTTAGAACTCTACAAACAAAATAGGCTCTAAAAGTAATTTGACTTAAAATAGTGTTTCCATCAAAACCATACAGTGCATTTGATTTTTAAATACAAAATAACTCTAATTTCGTAGAGTTATCAAGAAAAAAAAATAATAAATAACATTTTAGAACAAATTATGTAATAAAAAATAATTTTTGAGGCAAAGCCCTACAGAGCCAATAGTTTATGGGGAAAAATACACTTTATCCTCTATTTTTCAATTTTATTCAGGGCAGTGTTAAGTCAGCTTTTTAAAATAGAAAAAGGGAAAAAATAGATAAAGCGATGTTATGATATAGTTGATTACACACAAAATATAAACACATGTTAATCTCAATTTATGCGACTAGATGTCATCTGGTAATATTTTTGTTTTGAATTTGTGTGCCGTAATATTTTTATTAATTAAAAATTGCTTCTCCAATTTTGTACTCATAGACTTGTAGTACAAGTTTATTCTTTTGGATCTCCCTCTTAGGGAAAAAAAAAAGAAGAAGGAGGTTTAGTCATTAATTCGGAAAATGAATAATTATCAATTAATAAATAAAGGAATGGGTAGATAATTTATAATAATAAACATCATAAACAAATCGAGATGAAATAAGTAAATTGACTTCTTACGCTAATATTCTTACGCTAATGGACATCCTATAGGTTTGTCTTCTAACTATAAATACAAATCTTAAAGGACCTACACATTCATAAGGAGCAAAATTTCTCTCTGTTGTTATGTATGAAAGAAGGGAAACTGTTATTGATTTTTTGGCTTGACAAGTTTGAGAAGCATCTTCTTTCGTCCAAACATAAAAAAGTAGAAATAGAGAGATAGCAGCTTGGGAATCATGAAAACTTAAGTACGCATTTTATTGCTATCCTTTAAGAAATTACTCTTTAAAACAATCCGAACCATCTTATATATCAACATAAAACCAAAGTAGTCTTTATTATACTTAGGTAGACAACTAAACCTATCAATGATTATCAAATCAATACACGCAATGACACAAATCAAGTATAGATGTGTGGTATGAAATTATATGAAAAGAGATCTTACATGCCTATTTCTATTTGGTCCTACTTTATGATTCCAATGAATCAACCTCAGTCTTTCACTTTATGCAAAATCGCAACTTTATATAAAACAGTAGATAGAAAGAAAGTAAAATACAAATTCAGAGTATAAAAGAAAACCATCACTATATTAATATCAAATAATAAATGTGTCTATCACAAAAGAATCCATAAAATCTAACTCCCACTAACCCTGAACATTTTTAAATAGTACAACACCCATATGAGTAGTATACTCATAAAATACCTTAGGCGTTAAATCTTTGGTGAGCGGATCCGCCAACATGGAGTTAGTGATGATATATTCTATAGACACTAGAGACTCTGAACTCTTTCTTTAACAACTAGAAACTTAATGTCTATGTATTTAGACTTTGACGAGCTTCTATTGTTATTGGAATATAGAACAATGGCACTATTATCACAATAAATCTTTAATGGCTTTTCAATGCCATTGATAATTTGCAGCCCAGTGATAAAATTCCCCAGTCATATCCCTTAATTTGATGCCTCATGACAAATTATAAACTCTGCCTCTTTAGTGGAAGAAGCTGTGAGCGTCTTCTTAGCACTATTCCATGATACAACTCCTCTAGAAAGTAAGTAAATATAGTCTGAAGTGGATCTCTTACTATCTAGGCATCCAGTGTAATCAGAGTCGGAGTACCCCACGATCTCCAAATGATCAGATCTCTGATAAGTGAGCATGTAATCTTTTGCTCTTCATAAATATCGTAAAACCCTCATTGCTGCTATCCAGTGATCCATACCAAGGTTGCTTAAATATCTACCTAGCACTCTAACTATGTACACTATATCTGGATGTGTACACTCCCAAACATACATCATACTCCTACTACAGATGCATAAGGGATCTTCTATATTTCTTTAGCTTTAAACTCGTTCAAGCATTGAATGAGATTGAATTTATCTCCCTTAGCAATGGGTGTATCTTCTGGGACACATTTTCTAATGTCAAATCTATCAAGTACCTTTTCGATATAGCTCTTTTGTGATAACCCAAATATGCCCTGAGAGTAATCTCGGTATATTTTAATCCCTAATACAAAAAAAGTGTCCACAAGATCTTTTATCTCAAATTTGTTTGATAGAAATCTCTTGGTTTCATATAATAAGTCTATATCATTACTTACCAAAAGTATGTTATCGACATAAAAGATCAAGAAGACACATTTGCTCCTACTAAACTTATGATAAATGCATCTATCTACCGAATTTTCTTCAAAACCAAATGAGGAAATGACTTGATGGAACTTATAATACCATTGATGGGCTGCTTGTTTGATACCATTGATGGATTTCTTCAGTTTACAAACTATAGACAATGGATCTCCAGTTACAAAGTTTTTTAGTTGTATCATATAAATCATTTCCTTAATATCACCATGGACAAACGTAGTCTTTACATCCATCTGATGTAGCTCCATATCAAAATGAGCTATTAGTGCCATAATTATTCTGAAAGAGTCTTTCGAAGAAACTGGAGAGAAAGTCTTTTTATAATCAATGTCTTCTTTCTAAGTGAAACCCTTGGCAACTAGATGAGCCTCATATCTCTTGATATTGCCTTTTGAATCCCTTTTGGTTTTAAAAATCCATTTACAATCAATTGGTTTCTTTTCTACTAACAATTCTATGAGTTCCCAAATGTCATTATCTTTCATAGATTTCATCTCATCCTCCATGGCTGTAATCCATTGTTAGAATTTTGAACTTTGTTTGGCTTGAGTAAAATTAACTGGATCATTTTTCTCTCCTATATCAAACTCATGTTCTAGGAGATAGACGATGTAATCATCTAGAATCGTTTTCTCCTTTCCCTAATAGATCTCCTTAATAGCACTTCTTCTTGAGGTTGTTAAGGTTGCTCTTCAAGAGCAACTTTCTCATATGGAATAGGGAGATGCAGAATATTATCTTAAATTTCTGGATTTACTTTTTGAATAATGCCAGGCAAAGGAGCCTAATCACTTTTAATAGTAACTATAGGGAGAGAAAGGAATTCCTCCTCAAAGATAATATCCCTTACCTTATCTCTTCCCTCAACCTCAATATCCTCAAGAAATCTCACATTTCCCATCTTGAAAAAGGCTCTACTAGAGGGATCATAGAATTTGAAACCTCTGAATTTTTCAGCGTAACCAACAAAATAGCAACTTATTATTCTTGAGTCCAGTTTCTTTTCATATGATCTATGTGGCTTTACCTTAGCTGGACAACCTCAAATATGTAATTGTCTAATGTTAGGCTTTTTGCCTGTCCATAGTTCATATGGGGTTCTAGCTACTAATTTGCTAGGTACTTTGTTGAGTATATAAACTGCAGTCTTAAATGCTTCTCCCTAGAGTAATTTAAGTAAGGAAGAATGATTAATCATACTTCTCACTATATCCTTAGGTGTTCAGCTTCGTCGCTCAGTAATACCATTCATGCTAGGTTTCCTTGGCATTGTGTATTATAGGACGATTCCCCATTCTTTTAGGTACTGGGAAAAAGGTCTTGGATGTTTCCATCATATCTACCGTAGTATTTATCACCACGATCGGATTTGATGGCTTTAATTTTCTTATCGAGCTGATTTTCAACTTCAGCTTTGAAAACTTTGAATACTTCTAGGGATTGAGACCTCTCATGAATTAAATATATATTTATACCAATAGCAAGAGTAATTGTCTATGAAAGTGATGAAATACTATTGGCCATTTCATGAAGCCGTAAGGAAGGACAACAGATATAAGCATATATCAGTTCTAAGACACCAGAACTCTTATTAGTACCTAATTTATGTATATTTGTCTATTTTCCTTTAATACACTCAACAAAAACTATGAAGTCTGTGAGGTTAAGTGTGTCAAGAATTCTATCTGACACAAGATGTTGTATTCTCTGTTTAGAGATATGTCCTAATCGCTTGTGCCATAAAATAGAGGAATTCTCAATAGTTTTGCATTTTGTATCACATTTCTCGACATGCAATGTTTCATTAATTGAGATAATAATATCAATCTTAAATAGGTTATCAATCAAAGTACCAGCTGCAATAATATTGGAATTTTGAAAAGGACAAAATTTATTATTTCCAAATGAACAAGTATAACCTAATTTATCCAAAACTTAAATAGAAATTCAATTCTATCTAAATAATTGTATATTGAATGTCTCATCTAAATCTAAAAATAAATTAGAACCTAATTGTAGCTGTGTCATCGTTGCCCATATAGATATATCTTTCAACATCACTTGGCGGACAGCTCCTTAAACAACCCATTCTTGATACGCTAGGTGGCGTACTTGAGACATTCCTTCTTCACATATTCTGCTTTCTTGCAGAAGAAACTATTTGTAGAAATAAAAAAAAATAGAAGCTTAGAATTTTATTAGTATATTTTACAATGAAGCATACAACCTATATATACATGACTGATACAAATCTAGGAATTAAATGACCAGCTATACAAGGTCAATGACAACAAATCGACTCAGAAATTAACTCTAAAAAATACTACCTATCACACACAAAAAAAAGAAACTAATCAACATTATAATAACAGTTATTACCTCCATAAATGACAATAATCAACCAATATTCTAATGCTCTCCCTAAAGTTGGTGAGTAAATATCACTCATTCCTAGTTTGCTCACTATATCTTCGAAAACTACTACTGTGACTCCTTTGGTAAGAATATCTACCAATTGTTGATTAGTTGTCACATAAGGGGTAGTGGTATGCCCACTCTCGGTTTTCTCTTTGATAAAGTGTCTGTCTACTTCCACATGCTTTGTTCAATCATGTTGGATAGGGTTGTGAGCTATACTGATTGCGGCTCTATTGTCACATAACAGTCTCTTAGGTGATTTAGGTTCTAGCTTCAACTCCTTTAACATCATTTGAATCCATAAAACTTCATATATTCCCTAAGCCATGGCTCTGTATTCTACTTCTGCACTAGACCTAGCAACTATATTTTGTTTCTTGCTTCTCCAAATAACTAGGTTCCCTCCTACAAAATTACAGTATCCTCATGTTAAACTTCTAACAGTAATGGAACTAGCCTAATCTGTATCTATATATACTTCTATCTGTAAATACTTAGACTTTTTAAATAAAAGCCATTTTCCTAGTGTAGCCTTGAGATATCTTAGAATCTTTTGAGCTACCTCCATATGGCACTCCATAGGGGAGTGCATAAATTGACTGACTACTCCAACAATATATGCAATATCAGGTGTAGTATGAGAAAGATAGATTAACTTTCCTATTAGTCTTTGATATCTTCCTTTATCAACTAGACTATCTCCATTGCTAAGACTTAATTTGTGATTCGGATCTATTGGTGTTGTTGCTGGTCTACTCCCTAGAGATCCAGTTTCTTTCAGTAAATCAAGAACATACTTCCTTTGAGAAACAAAAAAGTTTTCTCTTGTTCTTGCAACATCCATTCCAAGAAAATATTTAAGGTTTCCTGGATCTTTTATTTCAAATTCTTTGGCTAGATGAGTCTTCATGTCTCTAATCTCTTCAAGGTTATCAACGGTAACTATGATATCATCAATGTAGACTATAAGTACAGTGATTTTCTTTTGTGGAAAATATTTGAAGAATAAAGTTTGATCTTCTTGACTCTGTGTGACTCTGTGTGAAGCCAAATTTCTTCAAGAATTTTGAGAATCTCTCGAACCATGCTTTACAAGACCGGAATTATGATTATTTATTAGCTTGCTTTTCACATTGCCTAATATGATCTAACGTTTACTTTGTTTTAGGCGGCATATTTCATATATTCTTTGAACATTTAGATGCAGAGTTTCTGCTAATATATTCTGTTCCCTACTTTTATATCAATGTTAATTGAACATTAAGTATAGATTCTGCTTGAAAGGTTTCAAGTCCTAGATTAATGCTTTGATTTAGAGATAGGTAATGAACATGCATAATACATATGTTGTAAGATTAACCCTCAAATGGATGCAAAGTCTGAATACCGGTGCTTTAATCAGTTTGTCCGAATTTTATAAAGCTTTGAGTTTACATGGTGTTAATTTGGGAACCATTCATGACCAAAAATAGATAACTTACTAAAGTTGCTGATAACGTGAATTAGCCGTGGTCATGATATAGTAATAAAAAGTTATCACCTCATGTGAGTACAAGGTAAGAGGTATCATGCAGTTAGAACACGAGCACTATATGCTGTTGAAATCAATTATTGCTCATTAGCTCATAAATACCTTGCTCAAGGAATCGCAGTAAGCATTGATGAACTTGTGGTTACTGTGTTTCATGTTAAATCATCTTGTGTTTCCTTTTACTCTTAAACAGTTTATTAGATCCTACGAAAAATAGTTTTGCTTTTTGATTTGTAGAACCATTGATCGTCGAAAGAGATCAATTATTGCCATAAATGTTGCTTATGGCAAAGAGTATCTATATGAAAAAGAACAGTGTTCATTTTGATCTCAAAATCGCATAATCTCCCCATAAACACGAAAGCTTTCAGCGACCAATATGAAAGGTAAATGCCTGATAGAAACTTATGATGATTTCCTTATTGGTTACAGATACATTATGTTTTAACTTTCTGTTTTGCTCCTGAACTATCACAATCTCGTTGTTACCATTGTTTGACGTACGACTTGATTGCAAGAACTTGAAAATCGCATTTCCGCATTCAGATTGGAGATTTAGGTTTATTTAAAATCAGGGGAGGGAGTTGGTTCACGTTGGAGTAGGAGCAACGACATCATGGATGGCTCTGAAACTGTTGTTGAACAGCAAGAACATGGTAACAGAAAAGGTGAGGTCATTTCAAGTAGTAACATTTGATTCATTTTGTGGTCAATACTGTGCAACAATTTTTCTTGCACTTATATGTGGGTCTATGTTTACTCATTTGGCATTGTCAGGTGGAAATTACTAACTGGGGAGGAACCTATTCGGGCATGCCTTCTAAGAATATCATAGGTAACTTCAGACGAGTACTCTCATGTTTCAGAGTCTGTACTATAACAGGACACTAAACATTTGTTATGATATTTTTCAGCTGGTTTAGTTAGAGGCGGCTTATGACCTGAAAATGATCCAGAACGGAGATTTGATGGAGAGGTGTTGGTCATCTGATCCCGATTATAGGCTTGCCTTCTCTGAGATTGCAAACGAGCTGCAGATGTCAGCGGCCATGAAGATTTGAGAGTGATGAAAATTGAGCAGTTCATTGAGATTCTTAGAGCGCGTTTGGTATATGATTCGAATTCTGTTTTTTAAATCCAAAAATATCTTTCATAAAATTAGAAGGATAAATGTTTTATCCTTCCAAATTTCTATATAACCAAATACGCTTTTAATTTTCTTCTGTTTTGTGAATATTTTAGGACAAGTACAAACATGGTAAGCTGAGATTTTGATAATGTTTTCATCATCCACCGCCATGTCCAATCTAGATAAGTGTCCTCCGGTTAGAAACAGCGAAGGCAACCATCATTCTGTCAGTTATGTTCATAACAAAAGTAGTACATACTAATAGACAGATTCCGATGCTTGTGAAACAAGGGCTATTCTAGTTTAGTTTACTTTGATTTGGATTTAAGCTTTGCAAATTATTTATTTATTAATTTTTTTTGTCAAGACTTTGAAATGATCACTTCAAAGCTGTAAAGACCCTTTTATGCTTTTATAACGGAGTTTGTTATTCTCTTCGTGTACACTACACCTGATTAGTTTCCTCGTAGTTCCCTAGACAAACAGCAGAGACTTACTACCCTTTTTAATCTTGAACTGCGTTCACATAATGGGATTTTCACATGAAACGGTATTCATGGTCAATTTGTTACTATAGATGAATAAGAGGTAAAATAAAATGCAACTATAAAAGGTGAAGAAAGAACAAAAGTAACTAACTTAGGAAAAGAAAAAAGCAAACGTTAGTAGCAAGAAGTAGCGGTGGATATATCTGGTGGGTTTACTGTGCATCGATGTATTAAGGATTAATCTCGGGATCGGACGATGGGGAAGAGATCCAGGATTCGTCGAAATTCGCGCTCATCCATAGCTTTTCTAATACAAACAGCAGAACCCCAACTTTCTTATGTATTATTTTCTTTTCTTTGCCAATCACCTTTCTCTCCTACCAAACACGCAACGCGACGCGGATTTATTCTAGACTCAGACTTGAGACTTCCTTATTTAACTTTTCTTCTATCTAGATTTGGATTAACAAAACTCTTGGAAAAAATTGATTAAAGATTTGATAGGGTTTCTGCTGCAGTACCGAATAGTAATCTGTTAGGGTTTCGTTACAATTCCTACCCGCTATAGTGATCTGCTAGTTTTGTTTGTTTTGCTACAGTGCTGATTGTCGTGGTCATCATGGGTGACGAGATCTTGGGTCACAAAGACCTTTTTTCATTCCACAAGAAGAACATTGTGGCCGATTCTTCTTTGGCTCCCCATGCAAAATCCTTTGCTGATGTGGTTCTCAACAAAAAACAATAGTTTTGCCCCTCCCTTCCACATCTTCTATTCCTCAACAAAAGGGTGCTTACGTTTCAATCAAGGTTAATCCTACTGCAGTGGAAGAACGATTAAATCTTTGTAAGTTTTCTCTATTGAACGTGTCATTTTATCTAAGGGTGAAAAACCTTGGTCTTTGCTTGATTTAAAGACAAGACTAGATTCAATTTGGAAAATTTCATCTTGACGCCTTATTTCTTTGGGAAAAGAGTACTTTTTAATTTTGCTTACTTCGAAGCAAGATAAGTCTCGTGTTTGGAATATAAGTTCTTTGACTATTAAACCAGGTATCTTAAGACTTTAGCCATGGGTTCCTGGTTTCGTATCTAGTGAGCAAAAGGCTACAAATGTTCAAGTTTGGGTCCATTTTTATGAATTACTATGGAAATTTTGGCATCCATAAATCCTTTCTGATTTGGCTAAGGCTGTGAGGGTTCCTTTGAAGATTGACCAGGCTACTCTTAATAGGGATTTTGGTCATTTTGCTCGAGTTTTGGTGGATATTGACCTCAAGAATCCTTTGCTTGACTCAATTCAAGGTGAGAGCGGAGATGAATGTCGTTTTGTTTATCTCTCTTATAAGAGACTTCCCGATTTTTGTTCTACTTGTTCCTCTATTGGCCATGTTCCTTCTAATTATTATCATAATAAACCAAAAGAGGACAAGGAAAAGATCACTAAGAAGAGTGAGGGATCAGCCCCGAAGCAACAAGTCTATGTTGCAAAGCCCTATAACCAATCAGGTAGTTTCCAAAAATGTTCAAAAATCTCCGGATGTGCCAGTAATGAAAATTTTCACTTCTCTTGCATCAGATTTGGGCAAGGATAATTCTCTTGTGCGTTTTGGAAATATGAACGATGAAGTTGAAATAATTGACAGCCCAGAAAAGAATAAAGCTCATTATGATAAGGAAGATGAGTTGGCAGCCATTGATGAAAATGTAAATTCTAAAGAGGATGTAGCCTTAAACCATGATTCGGAGCATATTTTGAATATGGATAAAGTAGTTAACACTGAGGTTCATGAAGAGCATATTGAGGCCCCTACTACCGAGGTAGGTATTTCTGATCCAAAAGGTTCCTCTTCTTTTGCGGAATCTAAGAGTGACCATAGTTTGGACACTAGTAATCTCTCTCCAACTAAGGTCTTCACATCAAAAGATGAGGATTGGCAAGAAGTGCAGTCTAAGAAAAAGAAGAAAGCTTCTCAAGCTCAGTACTCTAAGGCTATCAAGAGGTCTTCAAAAACCACTTCTCAATGAAGGTCCTTTATTGGAATTGTCAGGGTATCTGTAATATTGGTACCCAAAGATCTGTTAGAGATTTGTGTATTCGTCATAGACCAGATATTCTTTGCTTAGCAGAGCTAATGTATATATTTAGCTCTATTCCTTCTCGCTTTTGGAGTTCTCTTGGTTTTCATTTAGTGGTTGAAAATGATAAAGCAGTTCCTTCTGTCTGGGTATTTGGCACGTTGGTCGTCTCCCATTTTCAGGTTATTGCTTCTCATTCCCAACATATTATTTTATCTTTCATATTCAATGGTGTTTTGTTTTTTACTAGTTTTGTCTACGCTAGTTGTAATTATATTGTTCGTCGTGACTTATGGGACTCCTTATCTTCCTTGCATGTGACTGGTCCTTGGTTAGTATTAGGCGATTTTAATTCCGTTATGGGTGCTCATGAGACAACAGGTATCATTAAATGAAGATATTGTGAAGACTTTAGAGCTGGTGTGATCCTTTGCAATATGATTGACCTTGACTCCCAAGGTCCTTTTTTTATATGGCGTGGTTCTCGGGGGGGAAGGTTGGTGATGTCTCGTCTTGATAGAGCTTTTTGCAATGAAGAGTTCTTACAGTAGTGGAATCAGGTTTCCAGTATTTGTTTGCCTCGTTTACACTCGGACCACCATCCTTTATTATTATCTTCAAAGAAAGATGTTGCTACTGGCCCTAGACCTTTTCGTTTCCAAGGAATATGGCTTTCTCATCCCACATTTAAGGATTTTGTTAGTAAGGTTTGGTCTTGTTCTTACTTTGTTCCCCGATATCTATTTTGGTTAATAAACTTAAGGATTTGAAGCATGAATTGAAATTATGGAATTGGGAAGTTTTCGGTGATCTCAAGCTCAATATTTCCAAAGCCACAGGGAATATTTTATCCATTCAGGAGCAAATAGCTAATGAGGATCTTTCTGACTCTTTTCTTTTCCAAGAAAATGAAGCACTTTGTACCTTGGACAATTATTTATCTCAGGAAGAAACTTATCTCCGAGAATAGAGTAGGATCAAATGGCTTAAAGAAGGGCACAAAAATTCTGCTTTCTTTCATAATATGGTGAAACGTTGTCGAGCAAAAAAAGTTTTGAGTCATATGAAGATTGGAGAGGATATTAAGGAAGACGTTACTTTAATTTCTTCTCATATTCAATCTTTCTATAAAGATTTGTTTACTGAGCTTTAAGTTAGTATTACTGACTATTCCAGTGTTCAGGAGATTATTCCGAATCTGATCTCTTCTTCAGATAATTTGGAGCTTTGTCGAATTCCTAATGAAGAAGAAATTCGGTTGACAGTATTTGATATGGATGCTTCAAGTGCCCCAGGCCCTGATGGCATTTTAGGCAAGTTCTTTCGCCACTGTTGGGATATTGTTGGTCAAGATGGTTTTTGCGGTCCAACAATTCTTCCACTCTGGTAGTTTAACACCTGGTCTTAATTCTAATTTTATCGTGTTAATTCCAAAAGTGGATCATGCTCTTACTATTGATCAATATCGACCTATTGTTTTGGGGAATTTCCTTTACAATCTGATTACTAAAATCATTACTGATCATTTGGGTCGCATTTGTTCTCAGATTATTTCGCTTAATCAATTCCGTTTTGTGCTTGGAAGAATTATTAAAGACTGTATTGCTGGCGCTTCGGAATGTTATAGTTGTTTGGGTAAAAAAAGTTTTGGGGGCAATTTTCTATGAAATTAGATATTAGAAAGGCTTTCGACACTTTGCAGTGGGACTTTATTAAAGCTGTTTTTTCATCTTTTGGGTTCGACAATAATTTTGTTAATTAGGTAGAAAATATATTTCACTCGGCTAATGGTTCCCCCTATGGCTATTTTTCATGTTCAAAAGGAGTCAGACAAGGTGATCCTCTCTCTCCTCTTTTATTTGTTCTTGCTGAAGATTACCTCAGTCGTTATTTCAACATTTTGATTCGTCAGGGTGTTCTTGTTCCAATGACTTCTACTAGAAAGGAGAAGGCTCCGGTCCACTATCTTTTTGCAGATGATGTGCTTTTATTTTCTCGGGCTTCTAAGAACAATGTTAGAGTTATTATGAAGGCCCTCCAGTATTATGAAACTTTTTCTGGGCAATAAGTGAATTATTCTAAGTCTTTTATTTATTTTGGTTGTGCAGTTCCATCTACTACAATTTCGAATTAACTAAACTTCACGAGTTTGAGGAGAGGTGGTTCGTCATTAAGTTATCTTGGAGTCTCTTTTTTTGTCAGTTCTCCAAAGCATTCTAATTTTCAATCACTACTGGACAAGATTTATAATAACTTCGAATACTGGAAAGGTTTGAATCTTTCAATTGCTAGGAGAGTTAGCCTTATTAATTCTGTAATCATGGGTCATTTATCTTATTCTTTTCAAGTCTATCGATGGTCAGTTACTCTTTTAAAAGAGTTGATTTCTTCAATTAGAAATTTTTTGTGGTCTGGATCATCCAAAGTGGCTAAGCCGATTATTGTCTCTTGGAAGATGTGTTGTAAATCTAAAGAGGACGGTAATCTTGACCTTCGAGATCGTAGAATTATCAACCCGGCATTATTAAAGAAGCTTTCTTGGAGCTTATTGACTGATGATTCTTTTATTTCTAGATTCTTGAGAGGGAGATTTTTCTCCAGTGGTTTTACTCAACGTCGATTTTGAAAGTCTTCTATTCGGTGTGGTTTGAGATCTCATATCCAGTCTCTTATCGACGAGTCGATTTGGGCACCTGGTAGAAACTCTAAGGTACGCTTCTAGAGTGATAATTGGCTTGGTTCTCCCTTAATTAGGATGATAGATTGCAATGATACTTTAGAACCTGGCATTGATACTACCATTGGTGAACTCGTTTCGGATTATGAATGGTCTCTATCTGCTTCCTTTACTTCCAATTTTCCGATAATTACTGAAGAGATCCGGAAGACGGTTTTCTGTGATTCTCTAGATATACTTATTTGGAGACATTCTGCTTTTGGTAATGTTACTTGTGCAGATGCCTACAATTCTTTGGTCGGTCCTTCTATGAAAGAAAGATATAGTAATAAGTTTTGGGCTAGCTGTATTCCTCCATCGCGTTCTATAGTTTTTTGGAGATCTCTTCAAGATAAACTTCCAATGGAACATAATCTCATGTAGAGAAGCTTTATCATGACTTCGTGTTGTCGTTTTTGCTTTAGAAATGAGGAAACTACTGATCACTTTTTCATCTCATGTGAGTTTGCCCACAGTCTTTGGGGAGCTATCTCTTTGGCTTTTAGGCGGCGTATTCGATTGGATAGCTTTGTTATTGATCTTTGGCTTGACACCCTTGAGGCTAATTTTAGTAGCCAAGTTTCACAGCTTTAGAGATCAGCTATTGTGACTGCTGTTTAGGTTATTTGGACTTCACGTAACAAGTTATTATTTGACAATGAGTTCACTTTTATCCATATGGCCATCACTCTGGTATGGCGTGCAGTTGATGAATCTAACAATATTGGATCAGGTACTATGAGAAATTCTTTAGAGGAGTTAGGAATTCTGAAATGTCTTAACGTCAAGCTAAAGCCATCAAAAGCTCCAAAAATAGTTGAAGTATTTTAGCGAGTCCCACCGGTAGGATGGTTAAAGATTAATACAGATGGTGCTGCTTATAGTTGTCCTGGGTTAGCAGGTTGCGGTGGTGTTTTTAGGACATCCAGGGGTTTCTTTAAAAGGAGTTTTGCCATTTCTATTGGTAAGGCCTATGCTTTTAAGGCAGAATTATCTGCTGTGATTCATACAATTTTCTATGCATGGGACTTAGGGTGGAAAAACTTATGACTAGAAAGCGATTCGGCTTATTTGGTGTCGATTCTGAAGTCTCGTTTTTTATTTGTTCCTTGGCATTGGAGACCATCATGGATGCATTACCATGGGTTGATTTCAAAGATGCATTTTCATGTTTCCCACATATTTCGCGAAGGGAATGTTATTGCTGATATTTTAGCTTCTAGAGCGATAAGTATTCAAGCTCCGACTTGGTAGCATACTGCTCCCCCATTTATCCACGATGCAATTAAAAAAGATTATTCAGGGTCTTGTGGTTACCGCTTTTCTTATTTGCCCATTTATAATATAATGTGCTCTTTTTTTCTTTTTGTGGTTTTTCTCATTAGGTTTTACGCAAAAATATTTTTAATAAGGTATTGTTGGGAGGTTAAGACAATAGTTTTATTTCGGTATAACTATCTGGCTCCTCCTAAGGCTGTTTTCAGCTGTTATTATTTTTCATTTTGGAGATTGTATTTGTCAATGTTCCTTTTTCATTTTTATTTTCTTTTATTTAATAAATTACCAGAAGATTTCTTAGTTTCCTTCGTAGAACCTAAGTTATTTCCTCTAGGTACCATTTAGCAAAAAAAAAAACTTAGGAAAAACTAAGAGTATTTACTAGATTGTTTAAATACGATAACGTTGCTGATATATAATCAATTTGAATCAAAAAAGAAAAAAAAATCATTCAGATTGATGAAATTTTTCATAAGATATCATATGAAATTGAAAAGGGTCACGGGGTTCCACTGGGAACAATGCCATGATTGTTAAGCAAGGTGGCTAAATCATGCACGTGGGCAGGCCCTTTTGCCTAGCTGTTGTGTGCTTAATTACAAGAAATTGCACAAAATAGCCAGGCTGACTTGGTCGAGTCTGAGTCTCTAACCACTTATTACTGTCTCCATCCTTCAAATTGCTAAAGGCACTTAATGATTCCTATGCTTTTGTTTTTGTCAAGTTAGTAATTTACGTCAAATTTTATGTGGTCATGTTTGCCACTATTCTTTCAAAGTGATTTGAAAAGGAAATTAGAGAACAATATACTCGTTTTGATTGCATGACTCGGAAAGGGTCAAACAAGGCAAGATTTGACTTTTATTGGGTAAAATGTACCAAACCAGATGGAGTTGCCAAAAAGTTTGGGGTTTGGGTGACTCTACTTTGATTACTTGTTTGTAGATGTCATTTAGCATGTTAGTAAGGTTTCCGAGAAAGTTTACCAAATACTTCAAATTAAAGGAACCAAATCCTTTAACCACAAGCTCAAAACAAATAATAAAAAAAATATATATTCATTACTTTTTTTTCCTGCACCATATTCTGGTTAATTGATAGTTATAAAGTATCCCAAATTTGCCAACTCCACCGTGCTTAGAAAGAATTGAAGGGGTATATTAGCGTAAAATCCTTGGTCTATAGAATTATACGCATTGTCAATGTTAAGTTCTCATATAGTGTTTGCTCTCATTAGTAGTTTTGTTTGTATTAGTGTCCGGTGAATTTAGGTTGAATGCATTTTTAGCTTTTTTTGACTTTTTTTTTCCCAACGTTGTAGTTAACCAGGTGTGCATGATGAAATCTCATCGTCAAGTAGAATCTATTGCAGTAATTTTTGTTTTTCATAGCAAATTCATTTTTCTCTTAAAAAAAAAACCAAATTTTCATTGATTTAACCATTAATTTATCAATAAAAAGGAGTATTGCTGAAAATAATATTTCCTTCCTTTCCGAAATATTTGTCAGAAGTCTTTCTCTTTTTTTTTTTTTCGGAGGTCATTCATGTTGTTATTAAGTGTGATTATGTGACACCAAATTCATTGATAGTTAATTTAACAATATAAATTCAACATGGTTGACCTAACAAGATGATTGAGCTAGTAAATATCTGGCCAGTACCTTTTCAACTCATCAAGAAATTATTTCAAAAAAAAAAAACTCATCAAGAAATTGCAAATCCAATACTATTGAATGATTTTTTTCGGCTATAAAATAATCAACTATGTATATTTCAATTATTGCATTTTTTAAAAATGAAATATCAATTATTGCTTAAAGAAAAGCCAAAACGGCCTATTACCCAATTTATTTTTCCATAACCTTTTTTTTTTAATATACAAAAATTAATGCGACTTAGAAATTTCAGCCTATGATAAATCAAAAATCAAATCAGTATATTAAATCATCAAAAATATGATAATGAAAAAATAATAATTAAAGCAATCCTAATTAGCGAGGGGACTAAAGACGTTTCCTCGGCCACATAGGACAACACGCGCCGACTTCAAAGAATCCCCTCAAAATTTCACCTCCAAAAATAATAATAACAAAATGCAAAATCCAAATTCAAATATTGAAAAACCTTTTTGATTAGCGAAAGACGGTCCTCCACGTCAGCTTTCACCGCCTCACGCGGCCTTTCCCCTCACATTCCATTCCTCCACACACGCATATATATAAGGCTATAAAAATAAATAAATAAATAAATAAATAGCTATATTAACCCCAAAACGACATTTCTCTCGCATTTTGGTCTTGGGTAAGCAGCGAAAAGAGCCCTAGAATGGCTGCTTCCCCTCTCTCTCTAAGCGATCAATTCGCTCTCGTTTAGGGTTTTCAGGGGTCTTCACCATATCAAATCGAATCTCAGAAGTCGAAGTTAGATTCCGAATTTTTCCAATTGGATTCTCTCGATACATATCGGTAAATTCCTTGGTCTCATCCAATTTTTGGCGTGTCTTTTTTTTTTTTGGTGGGGATCTTAGTCAAAATTTCAAAAATTCCCCTTTTTTTTTTGGGTCTGAAAATTTTATTCTTTTTGGGTTTGTTTACTTGCGTATCTGTTATTTTGTGTTTTTATCGAGTTTATTTTGGGTTATGTGGGTTTGGAGCTGGGTCTGAGCTGGAGTCATAGCTCATATTGCGGAGGGAGTGGAGAATTTTATGGGACTGTTTGGGGTTTTTTTTTTTTTTTTTTTTTTTTTTTTTTAGTTGCCGTTGATTGAATTATGTAGGACTTTAATTGTCCTGAAAGTACGAAAGAGCAGCTTTGTTTGGTAATTTATGAGGTTTCGATTTCGTATGACATCGTATCTGGGTTTGGAGTGTCACTCTTTGGTTCTTTAGAGTATTGAAAGCCAAGTCTTGCTGTATTTATATTACTGGTTTACTTACAGAAAGCAGACTTAGTAAACAACTGGATTCGATCTGGATGATGCTATATTCCGATTGCGAAATGCTATATTCCAATTGCGAAACTTTTTTATTCGGTCATGTTATCTTGATAAATAGTGATAATAATGAACACAGCCAAATTGGCTTTCGCTTCGACCCTGCTGGGAAGGAAGATTGGTGGTTTTATTGTTTCTTGCTGATTAGCGGTAGTACCGACCTATTTGTGTGCTTCTTGCCAATCTTAGTTGTGGGGTATCGATGGCAACAATGTCAACAAAATGAACATTTATTGTCTGAAAGGAAATTCTGATTTATTACCTGTACTTTGTA
This sequence comes from Parasponia andersonii, assembly GCA_002914805.1. Taxonomy (NCBI): domain Eukaryota; kingdom Viridiplantae; phylum Streptophyta; class Magnoliopsida; order Rosales; family Cannabaceae; genus Trema; species Trema andersonii. The sequence goes on from JXTB01000384.1 coordinate 297,922, forward strand.
CTCTGTACTCTGTACTCTATATTGTGAATAACCCGGAAAGATTATGGTTATTTAGGTTAGTAATGGCAGGTAAGAAATGAAACTCAGCTGGGTGGGGGGGGGGGAAACACGGTAAAGATTGAATTTTAGAATGTTGAAGTAAGGGGGCCGAATTTGTAGTTTTTAATAGTTAAGGCTATGATAAGATATGTCTATTTATTAGTGTGTGTATAGAATCTGTAATCCATGAGTTTTGAGTGGAGCGAATTCTAAGTTAGATTTAATTGGAGAGTCTAATTGTGTACTGTTGTCCATTTTTGAAATGGTTTAATAACTTGCAAAAGTTTTATATTCCAGCTGGTTAGTTGCAATTATCTGTAATTCACTTCAAGGTCTCTTATCTTTCAGTTTCGATCGATATTTTTGCCTGCTTGGGTGGTGAAGCACCCAAATTATCACTTAATATCAGAATGCCAAAGGATAGAAGAGATCGATCTGTGTCAAGTGATAGGTGCAGATTTTCTCCATTTCCCTGCAGCTCTAGTCACAGAAGGCGATCATCACCTAAGATTTCTTCCGAGTCCGAGGAAAATGTAAAAGAATGGGAAGAAGCAAGGTGCCCTGTCTGCATGGAACATCCTCACAATGCAGTTCTTCTTATTTGTTCTTCTCACGAGAAAGGGTGCCGGCCCTACATGTGTGACACAAGCTACCGCCATTCGAATTGTCTGGACCAGTTTCGCAAGTCATTTGCAGCAGAAACCTCGTCAACAGTGCCACCACAGGAGGAAACTCAGCTATTAACAACAGACACAGTGCCACAACAAGAAGAAACTGAGGTTGTAATCAGAGACTTATCCCCTCCTCAGACATCAGAATCAACAGTTTCTGTTGTGCGAGAAGAAATAACTGTGGAAGGGTCTCCCACCTCTTGTGAGCATCAGACACCACCAAAGCTTGTGTGCCCCCTCTGCCGTGGGCAGGTAAAAGAATGGACTGTTGTGGATGCTGCTCGTCATTTCATGAATGCAAAATCAAGAAGTTGCTCTTGTGAAACATGTACTTTTAGCGGTAATTATACAGATCTCAGGAAGCATGCAAGGCTGGAGCACCCACAAGTGCGCCCATCAGAGGCAGACCCTGAGAGAGAGCGTAATTGGAGGAGGTTGGAGCGTCAAAGGGACCTCGGTGACCTGCTCAGCACACTCCAATCATCTATGGGAGATGATAGGAGTGGTGATGAAAGCATCTTACCCATAGACGATGGTGGTTGGCTGACTGTGTTCTTCCTGATTAGAGTTTTCCGACCAGGATCGTCTTCAAGGAGCAGCAGCTGGTCTGGTACCTCAAGAACCAGAGCACAGTTGAGTATCAGAAGGAGATCAACCAGACTTTGGGGTGAGAGCTATGATGAGGAGACTGGATCTTCTTCCAGGGAAGAGGAAAACGAGTCCTCGGACGATGGATCAGGTCCTTGGAGGCGCCGTGACCGCATCAGGCGACGGACAACACCAGACAACCCGCCATGACGGCGGAAGTATGTGGCGTTTGTTTGTGTTGTTCTCGTATTCACCATTCAAGAGTAAGTTTTGTTAGCCTGTCTAGTTTGCATGAGTCAATAGGTGTTCTTCTTGTATCTCTAGTGAAGAATACACATGACTTGAAACCATTTCCCTTGTTCTTTTCAGGCGGAAAGTGAGAGAATTCAAAAGCTTTCGAATATGTTCTACTGAGTGTGGAACAATTCTGCGTGGCGTCGCAGGGAAATATATTAAGAGAGTGGATAAAAATTGTAATTTCTTGAACTTTCAATCAATCTATGATTTTTTTTCTTTGGCAGCTCTTCTCTCACTTCCGTTATTGTTGGCTGCAAGTACCGGACTTCTTGCTTTAATATGTAAACCTTACTAAAACTTGTTATAGTTAATTTGATTCTCGACGAGAGGATCGTCGCGATGAGGAATAGTTCTCATTGATGTTTTTTCCAGTAAATCTTGTGGTGCTTAGATCTCACATTTGGCTGAAGAAAATTAGTTCTCATGGACCAATTTCAGAGCTATTGAAGACTTTGTACCCTTTCGTTGGTTTACAATTCAATTCGAAATCGGAATGCCCAGGAAAAGAAAAGGAAAAAGTTAAATAGAAAAGAGTTGCTTACAGATGATAATCTTCGGTCCAGAGTTAAGTTTTACGGACTTTGTCATGGAACATGTATTTTTATTTTTGTCATTAAAAGAATTTGATATTTAGCTATAAATTTTTCAACTTAAGTCAGATACTAAATCTTGGGAAAAAAAAAATGGTTACATAAAAAAATTGTTTACGTAACTAACGACGAAGTTCAATCAACTCTCACATCGCGTGAGGCAGTATGTTGTTATAGAAGTTTAATTCGTTGATACAACGGTGGAGGGATTTGTTGTTCATGGTTTTTGTTTTTTTTTTTTCCTTTTGTTGGAAAAAAGGTTGAATGAGACCTTGGTGGTTGGTCACTTTCTAGAGTCACTCGGGAGGGCTCCCAAAGCTGACGTGGGAATCATTATAACCTTCTTAAGTGAAAAAAAATCTTAAAATAAAGGACTTTGTCACTTCGACACTCTTCAAGAATGTCTATATTATTTTTGATCATGGTCATATAGTGTTTAAATTTAACTATCAATCTTCACTTTCCATGGATTAATAGTGAGATCTCTATTGCCACCATAAATGACTTATCATTTTTCTTAGTGCATCAAGGGTTTTTTTAATCTTCGTTTTTACTTTTATAAATTTAGAGGATGGTGAACGAAAAAAAAAAAGGGTTAAAACGTCCTGTTTTTCCCTTTTAATGGTGAATGAAAGAATAGTTACACGACGGGTAGAGACATTTTTCATGTGGGTAACAGGCCAATAATCCGATATGAATGTGGACTTCAGTAGAAGTAATTGAGCTGAAATGACTTTTCTAGAAAAAATAGACCTAACTACTAGTGTTTTGGGTTGAAATCACTTTTTCAAGAGTATTTTGTAGAATGGCATTCTTTACAGTAGCTTTACAATATTAGTTATGAGTAATCATTATATTAAAAGCTATAATTATGGGTGAGCAGAATAATATTTATATTTCCGCAATTAACTGCACCGTACTGCATTAAATATATATTCTAATTTTAAAAGTACTCTTATTCATAAATTTACATTTATATATATGCTAGAAACTAAAGTCTAATATATTTAAATATCCTTCCAAACGATATTTAACTTTGTTGGATATTCAAATATTTGAATTTCCTTTCAAAAACATATTTAAATTTAAAAAATTTGGATTTTAATTTATTTTGATTGAGTTGTATCTTATTAAGATTTTACTCGGACAAGTATAAGTATATGACTTTTTTTTATTATTTTAAATTATTTATTTTTAAGTGTTTTTTTGGTAGTTATGATATTTTGAAAATTGTTTCTTCAATTTAGCCCAAATTTGTAAAGGCTTATATCTATGACTTAAACCGCATAAACTGCACTACATCAAAACACATAATATAGTGTGGCTTAGTGTGGTTAATAGGGTTCTTTTATCTGTAGTGGTTAAGAATTTTATTCTTATCACACTTCACAGTTTGTTTAAGAATTTTAACATGGTATCTCCTAATCAACACTGTAGTCACCCCTAACGTTATGATAAAATGGTCATCAAAAACTATCTAGCTCTAGTATTGTGGTACTTGTAAAAAAGTCAATTTAAAAAGTGGCCATAAAAATCTTATGGGGATTATAGAAATATGACCAAATTTTGGGCCCAATTTAAGTAAATATCTATTTGTCAAATGTTATAACAAAATGTCAGGTATATATACTAACTACAAAATATTATATGCTCAATACATTTTAGTATAGTAACTAAAATTGGTAAATATGTTTATATACTAAGTATAAAAATATATATATTTGGACATTTAACTATAAATTATAAAAAATGGACATCTACTTAATCAAATTTAAAATATTGGTAATCCATTTAAATTTCTCAGCCCACTTACTTTGTCTTAAATTACTCCTAATAATTAGGCCCATTTCCTCGTTTTTTAAACCACCCACTTACTTTGTCTTAAATTACTCCTAATAATTAGGCCCATTTCCTCGTTTTTTAAACCACTTTTAGGATGAGGACTCGTAACAATAAGTGAATCCTGAAATAATCTTCTTGAATTAGAAAACATATCTAAAAGTTATTTTAGATCCAAAACGCATGTAAAACAGGTTTAGAACCACTAGCTCATAAAATTTGTGACAGTGACCGACAGTCATAAAATGTCACAAAAGATAACTTTTATGATTAAACCCTAAAAAGTCATTTTAGAAAATAATCATAAAAAATTCATGTTGCCTCAATTATTCCTACTCAGGTTTTGATCATGTTACATGCTGAGAATTACCAAAAAAAGAAAAAAAAAAAACATAATAAAAGGGTTAAGTAGACAGTTACCATAGATATATATTTTTAAATACATCTCCAAAGTTTAAAAATTGAAAAATAATCGTCCGTTTTTTTTTTTCACTCGAGTAATTTGATCTGTACCTTAGGAAAGAATGTTTTAGTAACGGCCATGATGAACATTTATGGTGGTTGGTTTTCACTTTTCTAGTTCGTGACTATCGTATCCTGAAATTGCAGTTTGTAGTATTTTCAGATTTTGTTTAATCCTGTTAGTGGTACCTCTTGTCACTGTATAATATTTCCCTCTATGGGAAAAGACTGACCCCTGCACCAGCTAAATCAGCTATTGGGTTTTTACAAGATAGATTTTTGATTGATTGTATCCTTTGCATTGTTTCGTCTATTGTAAACTTGTAACAAATAAGATATGCTTCACATGTTCTTATCTGAAAAGCAAAAAATTAGTTTACTTATTCTATAAGAACCATTTTTTTTTTTTTTTGGTTATGTATTCTTTGCTTCATGTCGAAGGTGGTTTGTAATCTTTTATACCCCTTGCAATGTATACCACAAAAATATATTCTTCGCTTCATTTCTAAGGTTAGTATATGTTTTACGGACAAATATTTATGTCAGACCTCAAGCATGAGGTTCTCCCTATCATCCATAAGCAAGTTTGGTTCTGTGCTTCTGTTTTGAATTATTACATGCAAAACAAGATAATTATACTTGGTGAGATTTTCATGCTTCGTGTACGTCATTTTTATTTGGTTTTATTCTATCTTCTTCTAGTTGTATTCCATGTATATATGTTACTTGTCCATGCAATCTCTGACTTTTTTTTTTCGGTGGAATTTGGGTGTGTACGTATATATTTCACTTAATAATTAAACAAACATTGTTTGTTTATCCAACATTGTAGATGTAAATTTGTGTACTCCTCGAAATTATTAACTAGTACATTAATTGATCAGTACAATATTATGTATGATCATTTTAAATGTAAATTAATTATTGGTAAGCCATGCATACTCTTGCATCTTGTGATTATATTAAATGATTTTGAAGTCAGATTAAATTGCTCAGTTATGCATTTATTTGTTTCTCCTGTCTAACACACACCCAAGTTAATCATTTTATTTTGAATATTGATCAATTTGCTGGCATGAAATTAATTGGTCTTTTATATTCTAGGGATTCGCTTGTAGATAATCAAAAGAAGGCAATATTTAGAGCTCGAAAGAAAAGAACGAACTCCAGACATCCTTTCGGCGGTTCTTTTGGAGAGAACAAGTCGGTCCATCATTTAAAGGAACATATAATACAATTTAAAGGTAGGCTTCAAAATTTAAGACATGAGCTTCGGCTCCGAACTTAATTAGATTTTCTTGTTATATTCATTTAATTGCAAATTTCGATATATATATATATATATATTTATTAGTTTCCAATTCAATAAGTATTTTTTTTTAACCGTTTGATTATAATCAAATGACTATCATAATTTGAGAAATTAGAAAAAAATATATTAAAAATAAATACATATTATTTAATATTTTTCTCTCTTTGTCTTTTATCATGAAAAAATATGTGTAACCAATTTTAATTGTGTAAAACAATACCTATATAGATAATTAAAAAAATACCTATTGGATTGGTACCCTATATGTATATATCTATATTCTTTAATATATACGTTTTTATATGACACATATTTGTTTATTTTTTTCTGATCATGTATACAACAAATGTTTTCTTTTGAATGACATGTGTACCAAAAATTTTTAATGACAATAGTTTATATGCAATTAATGTCACGATTAAAAATTCAAAGTTGTGACTTTTTGTAATTTTAAGTGAAAATATACACTGTAGTTTCTAAAATTTCAGAAAAATTTAAGTACTTGAAATTTAAGGTTTAGTCCTTAAAAGTAAGTAAATTATAAGATTGGGCAAATTTGACAATCATGTTATCTACCAATTTTAAAATTTCTAAGAAATTCTTCATTTTAAGTTTAGCGAAAATCCTAATTAATTAGTTTAAAAAACTTGTATTATTTCATGAAGTTTAATGAAACAGTTTAATTTAAAACCCTAGGCCCAATATTCAAATAGTATATCTAAAATCACTTAATTTTCTAAGTACTTAATTTAATCATAAAAAATCATCCTCATACATCTGCTCAGTAAATATATTACTATTACCTAAATAAATTTTGACTTAAAAAATAAGAATTGATACAGAGTACAAACTAACCAATGAAGAGGATTGGAACTAAAAGTATATACCAAGCACGCTTGCCATGCCACCAGAATAATTACCATAAAATAAATCGACATCTGAAAATGGGAGAAAATAGGGGGGGAGAGCATGTGAATGCTCAGTAGAAATTTAATTACCTATTTTCTTTTTTATTGAATTATTGTAATTTTACCAAACGTGCATGGCTAATACATCTTCCAAAATATATTTATAAACCAGGTATAAAATAATTAATTTCTAAAGCAGTCACATATTTAAAATCAAAACCAGAAATATACATTTGTAAATATCATAAATTAATATCATGAGCTCACACCCTCTCATCAAAAACTAGAGTAACTCGTATTACGTATACTAGGTACTCTCTACTTGATAACTATCCTAGAAAACCATAGGGACATCCATATATCTAACCTACCAAACCAGAGTAGCAATGAATGCCTACACATACTGAATAGGAATAATTAGAGAAAAACTCTGTGTGGGTTTACGAGCTCTCACCGAAGGCAGGTGTATTAGTCCGCCTACTACAATACTGCGATGCCTAAGATGTATCTCATATGTGATCCTATGGTATGTACAACATATAACAATATATATATAATAACCATGCAGAACATAACCAAACAATGTTTTAAAACTCCGCTTGATATTATTCTGGAATTTACTGTACCTTGGGTAGGAAATCTACTTAATCACCTAAGATCATGATTTTATAAACATATATGGAAGTCACACAGTCTAATTCCAGAATAATCCACGATTTTCCAACAGTTCATTAAAATATTATTTAATTCACGATTTTTCACAAGATAGTTAAAAGGTAAATTTTTAATTAAATCATATATAAAATTAGGTAATTGAACTCCTACCTTAATTGAGTGTCCAAATAATGCTACGGAGCTATGGATAAAGTTTGGCATCATTTAGGTGTCATTTTCGAACTTTTGATCGATAGGTTTGAAAACTCGATTTTCAATCAAAGCTTTAGATCATGAAACTGGCTTCATCACTAAATTCAGAGCACCCAAAAATACTAGATTAGATATATAGTTTGACCAATTCGGGCTCAGACTGAACTTGGGCCTACAACACACAAAACGAGACTATTCATGAGTCTCGCAATTTATGCCATTTCGAAATATAGCTATATTATATATCAAAATTCGTTTCTCGACCTCATGAAATCTAAATTTGAAATCAAAAATCAATTTTGAGATCCCGAGCATCAAACAAGCTCTAAATCCGAGAATTACAAAAATGTCACTTTTTAGAATTAATTTGAAAAATGTCCATTTTTTTCAAAGTATTTAGAAAATATCATCTTTGCTATTTATTTAAATAAATATCACTTTTCTGAAATATTTCAGAAAATATCATTATCACATAATTATTTAGAAAAATGTCACTTTCAAACATATTTGAAAAAATATCAACTTTGTTGATTATTTGTACAAATGTCATTTTGAATAGTAACAGACTTCAATCCTATACTATTTAGTTTTGTAAAAATATCATTTTTGTCTCGAATTAGAAAAATATTATGTTTTTCTATTTAAGGTTTCTCTCTAATCAGATATTATTTTAACACAACACTACCATATTTATTTATGATTCAATCTCCTTTTCCACCTCATATAATTTTTACAGCCACAAGAAGAACTTCACAAAAATAATTGTATTAATATCACAAACTAATTTGTAAAACGCCAAAATAAACTTAGAAATCGGCTTACCGGAGCTAATTTATCAGAAAGAGATAGCTGATTTTACTAAGTTTATAAAGAAGAAGAAGAAGAAGAAAAAAAAAAAAGAAGAAGAAGAAGGAAGAAGGAGAAAAAGAAAAGGAAAAGGAGAAAGAAAGAGAGAGAGAGAGAGTGTGTGTGTGTGTGTCGGGTATGAGAGAATATTAAAGGAAAAATGTGTATTTAAAAAATCAAAAGTAAGTCCCACCACTTAATTAAAATATTATATATTTATTTTTATTTTTGGGAAAAAAAAGACTAGAATACCTTTGACAAATTTGAATTTTTACATCCTTCCCTTCTTAAAAAAATTTTGTTCTGAAATTCAAATATAAACCAAGATATGTGAGTAGCATGGTTTAGAATAGCCATTAAAATGAGGGTAAATAATTGGAATAAGGGCAAATAATTGATCACAAAATTAATTAGTACTGAGCTAAACTCTAGGTAAATCAAGAAGTGTGAAATAAATATTTCTCGTCTGCCATCGAATGCCATTGACATATCGATACCGTACAAGAGTATAAGATAGGAACATACACGAAGAAATATATGGAATCATATGATGGTTCACGAGTAGATACTGGGATCTCAATTCAAGAGATTAGAGACAATGACCTTGAGTCAATAATTAGTCACAAAGGTAGTAACGACAACAAAGACTAGTAGTCAAAAGTACGAGACTGCTATATCCTAAGCAGTGATAGTTAGGCACCCAACTAGAATAGTAGATCAAATGTTAGGTACGTATAATATCGTCTCTAGATAACACCAGATCAAGAGCACACTGGGATAATTCTATTTGCTAAACTTAGGCATAAACAATCATTGAGTCCAAAACTCAAACAATATCCTCGTTAACACAAGATTGCACTTAACAAGATTTCAAATTGAAAACAAATATATTTGTATTACACCACCCAAGATAGACAAGTATTTTGAGATTAGAAACGACAATAAGAGTATAATGACATAAGTCATTTACCATTCCTCATATAAGCAAGTAACAATTATATACACAAGACACATCTAGTTAAGAACAAGACTAGAATCATCATGAGTAGAAATTTCCAACACAAAAGTACTTAACATAACAGATGTCAATAGGACCACTATAGTCCATGTATATAAATTACAAGTATCCATATAATAAATATAGTCCAAAAGCTCCGTAAGTCTTTTATTTAAGGTAATATCATATAATAATAATCCATACTATAATTAAATCCAGAGACTCTCCAAGTCTTTCTACCTGACATAGGATTATAACAATAATCCAGACTGTTGCTTACCTCCAAAGACTTTCAGAATTTTTGGTACAAGGGAAAGTCATATAGAAATGACTCAATACCTAATACACAAATAAAACTGTTAAACAAACTACGATACCCCAGAAATAAGGTTTCAGTAGAATAGGCTATTTCTGCAATGATACATATCTCCCATCTAACCTCATTCATTTTAAAAATCGTAAACAATTTTTTTTTAAAAAAAAAAAAACATCTTTGAAAACATGCGACATACTACACCAGGTCACAATAAAGTCTCACCTTGGTTATAGGTAAACCAAACTTGAGCTTCAAGTATTCCTTTTTAAAATATAATAGCAAGAGTTCAATAACTCTTAATAGACTCATGAGTTAACTGATCCCTATGCCATCAGTATACCACCATAGTGATGCTTGGATCTATCTCAAATCAAGTAATGAGTCACAAACTGAACTCAATACCAACGAACTCAACAATGATTCTAATCCACAATAAATTTTAATTAGATTCTCCAAAAATTTCTAGGAGTCAATAGTATTCGCCCATTAATGCAAAGAAGGAATACATCAAAAAAATTAATTCTTATCATCATCAATCAATCAATTTCATGTCTAACACACCAATTCCACTTACTAAGCTAAGTAAGTACAATAAGAAGAATATATATATATATATATATATATATATAGTTTACAAATTAAACTATCAAGTACTTAAAATATGTCAATTTCGTTTAAATCATAGTTAAATATAATAGAAACTTTCTTAAAATTTTCAAAATTTCTCTATACTTTTCAATCATGTCTCTCTAAGAGATTCCAAAACATATTTTCTTTCTATTAGTAAACCACGTTATATAAATAATTTCCCATAGTTTTTTTTTTAAAAAAAAATTAGATAATACATTAGTGAGGCTTTCTTTAGGTTTTATAATTTTAAAATACTACACTTTGAGAATTTTATTTAAAAAACAATTTTGAAAGACATTTTAATAATAAGAAGAACCTACAAGATATTTTAGAAAATAATAAAGTGTGTCAAGTGTAATTTTTTTTTTAATCTCATTCTACTTAAAACAAGTTTATAGAGAATAATCTTTTTAAATAGCCAACCAATTTGTAATATGCAGAAATTCTATGGATTAAAAAGTTTGAATGGAATTTTAAACAAAAATATAATATGCCAATTTACACCATTTAATTCTCTCTAAGGCTTAGGTACTCAAAACCAAAAAATTTTTATTCAAAAACTCAAATGAAATGTCATCCTAAGTCTCCAATACTAAGAGTTTTCAAAACTTAAGATATCAAATCAAATCAACCACATAGGTGCTCAATTTTCCCATTGAGATCAACAAGGTAAAGTTAACCCAACTTGACCTAACTAATAAGGATTTAACAATCCAATGCATGCCAAAATCATGTACATATCTTAATAAGGTAAGTCATATATATAATGAAAAAGTCCGGAAGAATAAACATATCCAAACAATAAGGCATATAAAGTCATAATGACAAGATTTCATAAAACTTCCAAACTAAGTTTTTAAAATATAAAATTTCTTCATTTATACAAAGTTCTATACATGTTAGCAAAATCAATTTTATTTAGCAAAATTCTTACAACAAGATATTATACATTTGACTTTAGAAATATGTGCACGAGTTTTCAAGAATTTATATGCATACTATATTAAATCACACTAAAGATTTTCCAAAAAGTCAACTTTGTTGCCAAAAGTTTTCACATATATTTTTCTGCAAACATTTTATGTTCAATTTCCAAGTTACCTTATAATTCAATTCTTTTTTCCAAAACTTTCTTTAAATTCAAAGTCATGTGAGAAGTAGAAACTCGATAATTCTTAACAATTAAATCTACTATATTCAAAATTAGGAAAAATATTTAGGAACTTTTTTTTTTGACATTTCTAAAGTTCAATGAGACCTCACTAGTACCATAACTAGTTTTTAGTAAAGCAATTATTTAAATCTTATATTCCTAAAAATTCCATAAATCTCAAATTCAAGTATTATTATTATTTTTTTTTATCATACATTCCTTGAAAAATATGAATTACATACATCCAACTATTAATCAAAATTAAAATATATATTGTTCTTTTGATACATTGGTCAAATGTAAATATCTACTTTATTCAAAATTAAAGTTGTCAGTTTAAAATTTCCAATAGTATCAAGATTAATTAACCAGGTTTTTAAGTTTAACTAGATTCTCAAAAATCCTAAGATTTCTTACTTAATGGCCATAAAATAAACATAGAAAAACAAGTGCAATACCATATTTAAGCAAACACAATATATCATACTAATTTATTAATCCAACTAAATTTCACCAATTTAAGAATTTCTTTACGAAAATTAAACTTGATAAGACTGGAGATGAACAATTTTTTTTAACCAAGTTCATATTATTAAGTTAGTCCATGAATGAAAACTAGCATGTCATATTCACTAACAAGTCCAACTAATGCATGATAAGAAATTATAACAACATACTACCAGATACTCAAACTGGTTTAGAAATTCAAATCACAATCCCACAAGCATAAATAATATCAAGTTATGTCAACCAAGATATAAGACACAAAATTGATATCTTAGAACTAACGAGGTCTATATAGCTTATCACTATAATGGACATAGGAGTATAAAAATTAATATTTTATTTGAATTTTAGAATTTCAACAGGAGCAAAATTCACTAGTCTATTGTCATCTCTGACATTTCTGAGACTACGATTTCAGGGTTATAACTATCCCAAGGATTCCAAAGTTCCACTTTAGGGAGATAAACGAAGTATTCAGGATGAATCAAAATAAGGACAATATATTTAGTTAATTCCTAATTGATGTATGAGGTATTTGCCAATTACTTTTCCAAAACCCTTTTTAAACACCAAAATACTACAGGCAAGATCCTAAACAGATCTGAAGCCTGAAGCTCTGATACAAAATCTCTCATAACCGAAAATCCAATACTGTGACTTTTAGTAATTTTAAGTGAAAATAGTGATACATAGTAGTTTCTAAAATTTCAGAAAAATTTAAGGTTTAATCCTCAAAATTAAGTAAATTATAAGACTAAGCAAATTTGACAATCATGTTATCTACTAATTTAAAATTTCCAAGAAATTCTTCATTTTAAGTTTAGTGAAAATCCTAATTATTTAGTTTAAAAAAATTTGTGTTATTTCATGAAGTTTAATGAAACAATTCAATTTAAAACCCTAGGCCTAATGTTCAAATAGTTTACCTAAAATTACTTCATTTTCCAAGTATTCGATTTAATAATAAAAAGTTATTTTCATACATCTGCTCAGTAAATATATTACTATTGGCTAAATATATTTTGACTTAGAAAATGGAAATTAATACAGAGTACAAACTAATCAATGAAGAGGATTGGAACAGAAATCATATACCAAGCATACTTTTCAGGCCACCAAAATGATTACCACAAAATTAATCGATACCTGAAAAGTGGAGGGAGTAGGGGGGTGAGCATATGAATACTCAGTAGAAATTCAATTACTTCTTTTTTTTTGAATTGTTGCAATTTTACCAAATCTGCATGGTTAATTCCTCTTCCAAAATCCATTATAACCAGGTATAAAATAATTAATATCCAGAGTAGTCACATATTTAAAATCAAAACTAGAAATGTACATCTGTACATATCATAAATCAGCCTATCCTATGAGCTCACACCCTCTCATCACAAACTAGAGTAACTCATACTATGTGTACTAAGTACTTTCTGCCTGATAATTATTCCAGAAAATCGTAGGGATACCTATGTGTCTAGCATACCATACTGGAGGGTCAACTCAATGCCTACACCTACCGAATGAGAATATTCAGATAAAAACTCCACGTGGGTTTACGGACTCTCACTGAAAGTGAGTGTCCTAGTCCGTCTATACAATACTGCGATACCTAAGATGTATCTCATATGTGATCCTATGGTATGTACAACATATAATAAGATATATATAATAACCATGTTGAACATAACCACACAATACTTTAAAACTCTGCTTGATATTATTCTGGAATATAGGAAATCTACTAATCACCCAAGAGCATGATTTTATAAATATGTATGGAAGTCACACAGTCTAATTGCAGAATAATCTAAGATTTTCCAACAGTTCATTATAATATTATTTAATTCACGATTTTTCACAAGATTATCATAAGGTTAATTTTTAATTAAATAATGTATAAAACTAGGTAATTGAACCCCTACCTTAATTAAGTGTTCAAATAGTGCTACAAAGCTATAGAGAAAGTTTGGCGTCATTTGGGTGTTGTTTGGAAGGTCGGACGTTGTTTTCGAACCTTTGATCGATAGGTTTGAAAACTCGATTTTCAATTGGAGCATCAGATCGTAAAACGGGCTTCACTGCTGAATTTAAAGCACCCAGAAATATTATGTTAGACATATAATTTGACCAATTTGAGCTCGAACCGAACCTGAGCCCATAGCATACAAAACTAGACTATTCACGAGTCTCGGAATTTATGCCATTTTGAAATATAGCGATATTATATATCAAAATTCGTTTCTTGATTGCATTAAATCCAAATTTGAAGTCAAAAATCAATTTTAAAATCCCGAGCATTGAACAGGCTCTAAATCCAAGAATTACAAAAATTTCACTTTTCAGAATTTATTTTAAAATGTCCATTTTTCAAAGTATTTAGAAAAATATCATCTTTGCTATTTATAAAAATAATTATCACTTTTCTGAAATATTTCAGAAAATATCATTATCATATAATTATTTCGAAAAATGTCACTTCCCAAAATATTTGAAAAAATGTCAACTTTGCTGATTATTTGTAAAAATGTCATTTTCGCTTAAATATTTTTGAAATGACAGTTTTCTAAGCTTAGCCCAAGGCCCACTTTGAATCAATCCTAACAGACTTTAATCCTATACTATTCACTTTTGTAAAAATATCAATTTTGTCCCGAATTAGAAAAAGATCATGTTTTTCTATTTAAGGTTTCTCTGTAATCGGATATTATTTTAACACATTACCACCATATTTATTTATGATTCAATCTCTTTTTCTACCTCATAATTTTTACTGCCATAAGAACAACTTCACAAAAATAATTATATTTATGCCACAAATTAATTTGTAAAATGCCTAAATAAACTTGGAAATCAGCTTATACTAGAGCTAATTTGTTTGAAAGGATCGACGTCCGGTCATGGAGGGAGAAGTTTCGGCTTGCTATTTATAGTGGTAGCTGGTTTTACTAAGTTTATGAAGAAGAAGAAGAAGAAAAAGAAAAGGAAAAGGAAAAGGAAAAAAAAAAGAGAGAGAGAGTGTGTGTCGGGTGTAAGAGAATAGTAAGGGGAAAAAGTGTATTTAAAAATTAAAATGGATCTCACTTCTTAATTAAAATAATATATATTTATTTTATTTTTTATAAAAAGGAAAAAAAGAAAAAGAATTGAAAAAGTGCATTTAATGCGCTTGATCATTATTTATATACGAGGATATTAATCCGTGAAAGGTCCCAGTGAGTTATCTATATAGTAATATTATTGTCTTTATTTTGGATAGTTTTGAATCGATCATGCACTCAAATTCAATTGCCTAATCCAACCCAAGTGAATAGTTCAGAAATATTTTATTGGTTAACTTGCTTCATTATGTGAATTTCTTATTTCAGATATCAAAAGCATTCAACACTACTCAGCAGCAGGCAAACTTGGACGATCTCCAATAATATATTTTTGGTTTCAATTTGTGCTTCAAGGAACAATCATTCCATATAGATTGGTTAAGGTATGCTATCTTTTCCCCTTTTGCCCGACTTGAGTTCATGTTCATATAAAATTTTGCAATTTTCAGTTGATCTGTTATTCAAAACTGGTTTATTTATTTTTCATGAGGTACATGATATCCCTCAGTAGAGTAGCGTATGCATATAGCAGCCATTTATAAAGAAATTGAAATCTCCATAAACTACTACGAAAACTACGTACATGTATAAGCAATTCATTTTAATACCATTTTCCATATATATCTAATAGGGAATTCTTTTAGAGAAAATTTGATTTGTATGGTAAATCAAAAAAAAAAAAAAAAAAGAAAGAAAAACCCCAGATTTTAAAGTTGTTTGAAAAATCCCAGATTTTATTTAGAGAAATATAACTCTTGAAAATATTTAAGAAAATACTCATTTTTACTAATTGATGAGATACTTTAGGTAACCGGTTAAGTTACCTGAGATAACCAGACTAATTACTTTAAGCAACTCATTTTGTGAACCTAGGTTACCTTAAACACGAATGAAAAATGCCAATGTTACGAAGAAGTCGTATTTTGCTAAATATTTTTGAAAAGTAGTAGTTTTCTAAAGAAACTTTTAAAAAGTTACATATTTCTAAATCAATCTGGGATTTTTTGAAAAAATATTAGCCTAACTAGGATTTTTTAATTTTTTGGACTTTAGGCCTGGATTTTTGTAAGAAATATTTTATATATTTTATTTTTAATTTAATTCCATATAGATAGAGAAACTAATTTTGGAGGTTAGATTAAAATCAAACAATTACAAAAATAAAATTTAATATACATTAGAATTTGTTCCAATATATTAAATTATAACCATTAGACTAAAGTCTAAAGGTTAAAATTAATTGCCATTATCAATGGGAATAAAAAAAATTATACTATATTCACTCCCCCTTTATATTTATATTTATATAGGGCAATATTTTTTTTCTTAACTGAATAACTGAATAACAACCATATCGATGTGCAATTGTTTTTTGTTTCTTAGATGTGTAAGAAAATACTCCTGAACCTAAGTGAATGATAGTTTGAAGTGCATTTCATATCGTCCACTGATCTTGCCAAGCCACTATCGGTATAATCTAGTAGTCTTGAGTCAAGTATGGATCCATACCATATGCCATAGCTTTTTGTTCCTTGAAAGTATTTGAGTACCCACTTGGCTGCTCTATAATGAATTTGACTTGAACTCTGCATGATCTTGATACTAGAGTTGTGGCATACATAATATCTACTTGTGTAGTTGTAAGATATATATAGTAACTTTCAATGAGACTTTGAAACTGTGTGTCATATGCCTTTGGTGTACCATCATCCTTTTTGAGTGCTTTGTTGCTATCAAGTGGAGTTGATATTGTCTTGCATCCTTCCATTTTGAACTTTATGAATGAGACATTTCTGTGTATTTCTTCTATGCAATGAAGATTCTATCTTCGTGTTAAGTTATCTCGATTCTGAGAAAGTAATGCATCAGACCTAGATCGGGCATTTGGAATGCTTTCATCATATCTTCCTTGAACTCCTCCATCTTCTTCTTATCACTTCTAGTGTAGAGATAATCGACATATAGAGCGACATTGAGAGTTTATTGATACCTTAGGTCTTATAGTATAGTGTTGGCTCGCTTTTACTCTTCTTGAATCCTTGCTTACTAAAATAGTTATCAATTATACTATATCAAGCTCGTAGAGCTTGCTTAAGTCCATATCGTGCCCTTTTTAATCTGAGAATTTTGTCTTCTTGACCTTGCACTACGAATTCTTGATGTTACTCTACACAAATTTATTCTTCAAGGTAGTCATTTAGAAATACCAACTTGGCGTCTAGTTGATAAATTTTTCACTTCTGTGCGGCTAGTGCAATCAATATTCTTATTGTGTCAAGACATGCAACAGAAGTAAATATTTCATTGTTGTCTACACCTAGCTATTTGCTTATCCTTTTGCTATATTACTATTTTGTACTTTTTGATTGAGCCATTAGAATTAAATTTTGTTTTGTAGACTCACTTAAATCATATGACTTCTTTGTCTAATGGAGAATCTACTTTCCCACGTCTCATTTTTCTTGATCACCTTTATCTCTTCTTCCATAACTTTTTCTTCATGCCTCTTACTATGACGCTGCTTCGTAGTTTTCAAACTCCATAACTATTAGTAGCATGTATGGTATATGGTCCTTGGTGTTGAATTTGGAGATGAATCTGAACCTGCTTATTATGATGCTTCTGGTTGGTTGTTGTTGTCTTCTTCTTGCTTTTGTGGTAGTGATGGCGGGTTGGAATTTTTCCTTTCTACTTGTTCAGTCTCTGAGTTTTAGAAAGCATCTTCATCAAACATTGCATCACGACTAATCATTACGATTTCTTTGTCTTATGGAGAATCTACTAGCTCCCACGTCTCATTTTTCTTGATCAACTTTATCTATTCTTCCATAGCTTTCCTTCATACTTCTTACTTTGAAGCTGCTTTGTAGTTTTCTGACTCCATAATTATTAAGTTGCATGTCTGATGTATCTCTAATAGTGACTTAGTACTCATTAGTACTGAATTTAGAGATGAATCTGAACCTATTTATTATGATGCTTTTGGTTGGTTGGTTGTTGTCTTTTTCTTGCTTTTGTGGTAGTGATGACAGGTTTGCATTTTTTCTTTCTACTTTTTCGGTTTCTTGGTTTTAGGAAGTGTCTTCATCGAACTTTACATCTCGAATGATTATTAGCTTTTTGGTTCCTAAGCTATAGACTTCATAGCCTTTTGATTAAGTGCTATAGCCTAAGAAGATATCTCTATTGGTCTTCTCATCTAGCTTGCTCATTTTCTCTTGTTGAATATGGATGTAGTAGATACAGCCAAAAGCTCTTAAATCCTTCAGCGTTGGCTTTCGTCCACTTTATGTTTCGACTGACATGATTTTGGATGAAAATCTATTAAGTGAGTAGATTGTTGTGCTTATTGCTTCAACCCAAAAAGTTTTTGGAAGATCTTTCTCC
Source organism: Parasponia andersonii (assembly GCA_002914805.1). Lineage (NCBI taxonomy): Eukaryota > Viridiplantae > Streptophyta > Magnoliopsida > Rosales > Cannabaceae > Trema > Trema andersonii. The sequence continues at coordinate 316,429 of JXTB01000384.1, forward strand.
ATGAGCATAGCTCTAGCTATCTCCATTATAGTTTTGTTCTTTCTTTTATATTCGCTATTTAGTTCTAGTGCATATCCAACTGTAAGTTGATGTTCGATGCCTTCTTCTTCACAAAACTTGTTGAATTCCTTTGAGGTTTCTTCTTTCCCCTTCTCGCTTCTTGTCATCTTTATGTAGTGATCACTTTGTTTATCAACAAGGGCTTTGAATTTCTTGAAAATACTGAAAACTTGCGATTTTTCATGTAAAAGTAAACCCATGTCATTATGGTATAGTTGATAATAAAGAGATTACAGTACCTATTTTGATTATGTGATGGACTGCACATCGGGTTGCAGACATCTATATGGACTAGCTCTAGTAGCACGTTATTTCTCTATGATCTTCCGGATGGAAAAGTTTGTCTTTGTTGTTTCCCGAGCATATGTCCTTCACATACTTTATTGTGCTCCTTTATAGTTTGTAGATCTCTTATCATATTCTTCTATTGAAGAATCTTTAATCTATAGAAATGGAAATGTCTGAACCTTCAATGCCATAGCCACGACTCATCCACTCACACCTTTACTGCTCTATTGGTTGTATATCTCTATTGGATTAATAGGAAACACCTATTTTCCTGCGTTTTAGATTTTGCAATTATAAGGGATTTATCTTGCTTATCATAGACTATGTGTCACGACCCAAATCTTGGGCCAGTAGCAGAAAAAGAATTTCACGAGTGGAAATTCATTATTTATTTTAGAAAATAAAATAAAGACAACTAGTTTATAAAAATAGTTCAAATTATAAATTCCCATAGTTTGTGATCACCACTAGACAAAAACTGTTAATAGTAGTAATAAAATATTAATATGCATCACATCGTCATCACCAGTGGGCATTATAGATAATACAGGCTAAATCTAAAGTAAGAGTCTTAAATATTATTACAAATCTAAGGTGAGTATCTAAGTAATTACCAACCACAAAATTAGGGTAAACTTCTTCTTAGATTACTCTGCCCTGGAGTTGTCCGAGTCGCACTGTAAATCACCTGAGAAGGGAAAGAAAAGGGGTGAGCATTTGCATGCTCAGTAGGGACTTTAATTCCCCTTTTTGGTATGAATACAACTTTTCAAACCTGCATAGTTAGTACCTTTCAAAAATCCATTTATAAGATAAGTTTGCAAGGAAATCAAAATCATAAGTAATCATATTCATTATTGTACATATCATAAATCAACCAAGTACAAGCATATACATGAGTTCTCATTCTCCCATCACGGTCCTGTAATACCTTTGTAATAGAGGTATCCAGCATCTTGACACTACCCAAGGTGTGTCAACAAATCCTGCGTAGGGGCCTAGGTCTCTCACCTAGCGCTGCAGCAACTCGCCAGTGATCTAAATACCATGATACTAAAATAGAACTCAAGTACGTGATCCTATGGTAGGTATAATATATCATCAAGTGTGTAATAACTATGCATCAAGTATTTTAAGAAATCATACTTTAATACTTATTTGGTATTATTCTGGGATTTACAGAAAATCGGGTAGCATAACGGCTATATTTTCCCAAAACCAAAATTTTAAACCTGCATAAAAATCATAACAACCAATCCCAGAACAATCCAATATATCTTAACAGTTCACAAATTTATCCAATATCTAATCAAATCATTGAATTCCATGAAAATTGACATTTTCAAGAAATAGGTCATAATGCATATTTTAAATCAAAGTAAGTATAAAACTTGGTAATTGAACCCCTATCTCACTAAAATAGTGATATCACGCCAATGGGTCCTCAAGGTACTGTTGAACGATCGCTCACTTGTGAAAAATCAACTTCTCAATGGAGCTTCGAATCGACAAACAAACCTCTTTACCGAACTCCTAGCACCTAAAATAGCTAGGTTAGACATATGATTCAATCAGTTCGTGTCCGGACTGACACCAAACTAGTGTCATGTAAAACAAAACAAAATCTAAGCCGTTAGATATAATTTTTTGTGCCGATCACCAAATGTAGTCAATATATATATCAAATTTCACCATTTTCCAGGTACGTTCTAAAAATGACAACAAAAATGAAATCTAACGGTCGGATCAAAAGTCGAACCTGAGCTCAAAAATACACAAAAATGGTAACTTTTAATCCAGGAAAAATAGAATCGTGTAATATATACCTAGAGAAAGCCCACGACGAGAGGATTCGAATGCCACTGGTTTCGTGACTTTTCTTCGTCGGAATCCTCACCGGCGAGCGACAGAAGCACAATAGAACTTCGCGTCCCCGTCGGCAGTGCGGCAATCCGACGCCTCGGATCTCCAGCAGTCAGCTCGGCTGGACGGCACACGTCTTCTCGGCTTAATGGCGGGCCCGACAGAGAAGAGAAAGAACGAGCAAGAGAGAGAGAAAGAGAGAGAGAATCGGCGAGGGTGAGAGAGAAATAGGGAGAGTGAGATCGGAGGGGAGAGAGAGAAGAAAAGAAAATTTCCGATTTTTTTCTTTTTTTTTTTTACTTTTGGTCAAAAGACCCTTTTACCCTCTAAAAAAATAAGATTTTACATTCTCCCCCCTTACAGGAATTTTGTCTCGAAATTCAAAGTACAAGACATAAATCAAAGTACAATCTCAAGTTGAAAGTTAAACAAATGAGGATACTTTTCATACATCTCAGTCTCAAGTTCCCATGTACCTTCTTCTTCTTTATGGTATTCCCAAAGGACCTTAATAAGTGGTATCTCTCTATTACGATGCACCTTGAGCTCTCTCTCTAGTATTCGAATGGGTTGCTCCTCATAAGTCACATTCTCTTGGATAGGTACTTCTACATACTGGACAATGTAAAATGGGTCAGGTATGTACTTCTTGAGCATTGAAACATGGAATACATTGTGTACTCGACCCAACTGCGGTGGTAGATCCAGACGATAAGCAACAGGTCCAATTCTTTCAGAAATTTCGAATGGCCTAATGTACCTTACAACTAACTTTCCTTTAACTCCAAATCTTGTGACTCCACATATTGGTGTAACCATCAAGAATACCCTGTCACCAATGTCAAACTCTACCTCACGTCTTGAGGTGTCAACATAGCTTTTCTAGTGACTTTGAACAACCTTGAGTCTCTTTCTAATCTTGTTAATCTTCTTGGTAGTCTCTTGTACTAGCTTAGGCCAAAGAGTAACACACTCTTCTGCATCAGCCCAACACAAGGATGGTCTGTAGGGTCTCCCATATAATACCTCATATGGAGCCATACCAAGACTAGTTTTGTAGCTGTTGTTGTAAGTAAACTCCACCAATGATAGGTGATCATCCCAGCTTTCACCAAAATCTAGTATACATGAATGAAGTATGTCCTCTAGGATCTGTATAGTCCTCTCAGATTGGCCATTTGTCTGAGGATGATGAGCTATACTAAGATTTAGTTCTGCTCCCAAAGCTTTTTACAAGGCTCTTCAGAACTTTGATATAAATCTTGGATCTCTATCAGAAACTATGCTTGACGATACCCTATGTAAGCGAACAATATTTTCCACATAAAGACAACTAAGTCGGGTGAGTGAAAAGTCAATCCTAATCAGTATGAAGTGTGCGGTCTTTGTCATCCGATCAACTATTACCCAAACAGCGTCATTCTTTCTTTGAGTATTTGGTAGGCCTGTTACAAAATCCATGGTGATTTTATCCTATTTCCATTCCAGAATAGGTAAAGGCTGAAGTAGTCCAGCTAGCCTCTGGTATTCTGTCTTGACTTACTTCCACTAGTACTACCTCTTTAGATCATGGTACATCTTAGTGCTACCAGGATGTACTATGAACTTAGACTTCTGAGCCTCAGTCAGAATAGTTTCTCTAAGATAAGGGCCATTAGCTACAGCTTGCCTTCTATTGAAAAGCACAAACCCTTCTTTATTGGTACTCCAACCATTTAACTGCTCACCATTCTGAAGTTAGTTCTAGACCGCTCTCAATTCTTGATCTTGCCATTGACTTTGCTGTGCTATCTAGAGGAGTGATGGTGTAGCCATAATGTTACTAATATAAGTAGTTTTCTCACATTCGCTATACTCCAAGTTATAGTCACCACTGGTAACCGAATTCTTCCAATCTTCTAGTATCAACGAAGCAAACATGCTATGAGACTTTCTACTCAAAGCATCAGCTGCAACATTAGCCTTTCCCAGATGATACTGAAGTTCGAAGTCATAGTCCTCTATATACTCAACCCATCTTCTCTATCTTAAGTTCAGATCTCGTTGAGTGAATAGATACTTTAAAATCTTATGCTCAGAATAAATCATAAACTTCACACCATACAGATAGCATCTCTATATCTTAAGAGCAAAGATCACAACTGCTAACTCTAGATTATGAGTGGGGTAGTTCTTCTTATGTGGCTTCAACTGACGGGAAGCATAAGCTACTACCTTGCCATTCTGCATTAAGACACATCCCAATCCTGAACCAGAAGCATCGGTATACACTACATAAAGTTCATTACTGTTAGGAATAGTAAGAACATGTGCAATTGTTAATCTCCTCTTCAATTCCATGAAAGCTACTTCACAATCATCATCCCATACAAACTTGACATTCTTCCTCGCCAACTTTGTCAAAGGCATTGCAATTCTTGAGAAATTCTCAACATAGTGGCGGTAATAATCTGCTAGAGAAAGAAAACTTCTTATCTCAGTTATATTCGTTGGTCTTTCCCATCCTAGAATAGATTTTACCTTGTAAGGGTCAACAAAAATTCCACTTCCGTCACACTTACATGCCCCAAGAATTTCACTTCCGTCATCCAAAAGTCACACTTAGATCTCTTGGCATAAAGTTGGTGATCCCTCAAGGTCTGAAGCACAATTCTCAAGTGCTTAGCATGTCCTTCTCGAGTTTTAAAATAGATGAAGATATCATCGATGAAGACAACCACAAATCGATCAAAATAAGGTCTGAAAATTCTGTTCTTAAGGTCCATGAACACTGCTAGAGCATTAGTCAGACCAAATGGCATAACTAGGAACTCAAAGTGACCGCAACGAGTCCTGAATGTAGTTTTCGGTATGTCTTCCTCCCTGATTTTCAACTGATGATAACCAGATCAGAGATCAATCTTGAAAAAGAATCTTGATCCATCCAGTTAATCAAACAATTCATCAATTTTTGGCAAAGGATATTTATTTTTTACTGTTAGCTGATTCAATTTTTTATAATCCACTCAAAGCCGAAACGTTCCATCAGCTTTCCTGACAAACAGAAAAGGAGCACCCCATGAAAAGTACTACTCCTAATAAATCCCTTTGATAAAAGATCATCCAGCCGACTTCTCAACTCAGTCATTCCGCTGGAGCTATGCGATAGGCTGGAATAGAAGCTGGTTGAGCCCCAGGAATCAAATCAATGCAAAATTTGATCTCCCTATCAGGTGGTAGCCCAGTAATTCCTCAGAAAAAATATCTAGAAACTCGCTAACTACTGATATCTAAGGGTACTGATCGGCTATTCCCATCTCACCATCGATGGCAAATAAATTCCTCTACACTCTAGCTTCTTCCTTCCACTTATGCATGCTTTCAGAATAGGACTCGGTTTCAAAGGATTCAAGTGAGAGAGAAACAGGGAGAGTGAGAAAGGAGGGGAGAGAGAAGAAAAGAAAATATCCGATTTTTTCTTTTTTTTTTTCTTTAAATTTTAGTCAAAAGACCCTTTTACCCTCTAAAAAAATGAGATTTTACACTGTGTAAGAATCTCCCATGAAATGCAAAAAGTATCCTTTCTGATCTATTGTAGGGACCAAAAGCATTTTATTGATGTATCTCTTGCTCTTTTTTTATCAATATCAAGAGGGCATTTTCCTGTAGTATCCATATAATCACCACTTCCAATTTTGATTTTTGTCTTATTTTTATTAGCACTGTAGAAAATACTTTCATCTTTGGTTTTGTGGTCACTGTAACCTTAGTTCAAATACAATGTGTCATTTTTTTCTTCCGTTGTATCTTGGTAGACATAGAAGAGATTATTTCTCTGATTTTGTTACTTAAGAGAAATTAGCTTAATTGATGATTTTGTCTTAAACGACAAGATTTTTCTAGATGTCCAAATCTTTTACAATTGGCATCGTGATTTTCCTTTAAACTAACAGTTTTTCTTTGAAATGACCTTGTGCAAATGCCACGTGGAGAATACATGCTATTATTATTAGTTTATTTATTTATTTTGTAATACTTATTTCAATAATTTTTATTTGATTTTCTCCTCTTTCTTTAGATTTCTAAGACTGCATATTGACTTTAAATTAAAAGCATTTTCTGTATCATTTTCATTGCCCTTCTAATCTTTCATCATGAGCCTCCGAAGAGTCCATTAATTTTGTAGTAGTTGATTTATTTATGTGTCCACACTTCAACAACTGCAATAAAGGAATCATATTTTTTGTATAAGTACTTAAAATTTTACTTAAACTTTTTTTTTCTAGAATATCACCTCTATCAGGTTTTAATTGATTAACTACTTTATCTATTCTATAGTAGTAATTTTTAGCAATCTCAAAATCTTTCATTTTTAAATTTTTAAACTTCCTTCTCAAATTTTGAATTCTAGTAGCACAGATATTTTCATTGCCTTGGAACTCCTCTTGCAATTTATCTCATGTTGCTACCTTTAGCATTTTTTGCTCCTATGATCCTTGAAAAATATTCGTCTACCAAGCCTAGTTGAAATGCTACCTTTAGCATTTTTTGCTCCTATGATCCGTGAAAAATATTCGTCTACCAAGCCTAGTTGAAGTGTTAGAAGGGCTAGAAAACATGGATTAAAATATCACGACATTTGTCGAAATTATTGTGACTCTGTATTTTGAAGTGTCAATATTGATACTAAGTGGAAAGATATATTTTTCCGTTTATCTGTGAAATATCAATAAAATATTGACAATTAAGGATATATTGATATGAGTAAAATGTCGATAATAATGAATTAGTATTGAGATATTGACGGATATTATAGGATAATATTGTCGATATTTTGAAATATCGACAAAAATGTCGATTTTTCGTTTTTAAAGTGTGTATTTTTTAGTAAGAAATGATAGTAAAAAAAATAAATAAATCATAGTTTTTTCTGCGAAATATGTTGATAGAGTTTTGGAACTAGTTTTATAATCCTTATAAAGGGTTAAGTTGTCACAACCCAAAACCCGGGCTAGTGGCAGAAAGGGAATTTCACAAAGGTGGGAAATTCTTTGATTTATTTGAAAAGTGTCAAAAGTTCTAGTTTTTATAAACACGGTCCATTTAAATAAAATAATCGGAATTCCATCCCGTGAACCACTCCCAAAGTTTGTATACACCATCAAACATAGATTGAACAATTTCTTAAAAACGTGAAATTAAATACAAAACCCAGCATCATCATCATCCACCAAAAAGTCAAACACCAGAATGGCATACATAAGTTTGCAGACAAAATAGAAAGCAGTAATCTTGGTTCAATGCTAACATAAAATCCAAATAGTCCAAAGACTACGACANTCTTGATCACTAAGATCGCATTAGACACCACCTGAGGAGGAAGGTAGGGGGGGTGAGCATACAATGCCCAGTAGGAAAATAGTTACTTCGGGAAAAAACAGTTCAATGATGGGAATCTCCTGCATAGTTAGTTCAAATCCAAAATATATACACACATATATATATATATAATCCAAACCGGAAGCCAATATATATAAAACAGTGTAATCAAAACCATCAATCTACATGCACATGACACAAATCAACCTATACCCATGAGCTCACATCCTCTCATCTGTGGAAACCCAGGATGATGGCACTAAGTGTACCTAACAGCCTGCGTAATACCTAAGCCCATACCCGGAGGGGATACCCAGGTGTCACCAACCAAACCTGGAGGGGCAACCGAATTGCCTACACCTGCCAAATGGGGAGGTAATCAGAAGTAACAAGATATCGCGCGAGTTTATGGACTTTCACCGATGGTGGGGCACGCAGTGCCATACTGTAAAACCCACGATGCTAACACGGTGCTCATATATGATCCTATGATACGTGCAATACAGAACTGAAGTATAAAAACTACTATCCTCTAGTTTTTCAGTAAAACATGCATAATAGGGTTTTATAGAAAAACGGGCAACATAACTGCCCTATTTTTTGATATACCCAAAATAACCTGCACATAGCAAATTCCTAAAGCAGTACAGTATATATCATATAAACAGATTCCATCACATATAGTTCAAATCATTAAAAACACACTTGTTCTTATATGCTGCAGAAAATAAGTTTTAACTCAAAAACGGTATAAAACGAAGTTAACTAAATCCCTACCTCAACAGAATAGCGACAACACACTATTGATGATCGCCCGGAGGGTCGGGAACTAATTCCAAGCCCTCGATCGTCCTCTTGTGAAAAACCAACTTTATCACCGGAGCTTCAATTCCACAAACAGACCTCTTCACTGAATTTTTAGCACCCAAAATAGCTAGGTTAGACATATAACTTGTCCAATTCGGGTTCGGGCTCACACTGGACTGGTGGCACGCAAAACGAGACAAAATCTTGATCGTCCGATCTCGATTTTCGTGCCGATGACCAAACCACATAATATGTATATCAAACTTCTCCATTTTATGAGTACATTCCAAAAATGTAGTCAAAAACACAATCCAACGGCCGGATCGAAAACTAAAACTCAAAAACTCAAAATACTCAAAAATGACAATTTTCGATCCGGACAGTATGGGGTTGAGATATATATACCTTGATGATCCTTGCGACGATACGAATCCAACGGGACTGGTTTGGAGTTGAATGGACGCCGGAATCTTTGCTGGCGGCCAAAAATCCGAAATGGGTCAAAACAGCTTTTTTGGAGTTTTTCGATAAACCGGTGGCTGGCGGCAGCTGCTGATGACCGGTGGAGGTGCACGGCAACTCGGCGAGTCGACGCCGATCAGTGGGCAGCCCGGACGGTGGCGGGGTAGCGGCGTGGCTTCCTTTGACCGAGAGAGAGAGAGATCTGGGGGGGGGGAATGAAACGAGAGGGAGGAGAGAGAAGGGAAATATGTAATCTGATTTTTTTTCTAGTCAAAAGACCATTTTGCCCTTTAAAAAAATGGATTTTTACATTCTCCCCTCCTTATAAGAATTTCGTCCCGAAATTCAAAATACAAGTCAAGGTTCACATTACAATACAACTTCTAACTGAAAGTTAAACAAATGAGGGTACTTCTCGTATATCTCCGTCTCGAGTTCCCAAGTAGTCTCGTCCTCTTTGTGATGTTCCCAAAGCACCTTGACAAGTGGTATCTCTCTATTGCGAAGCACTTTCAACTCTCTAGCCAACAAGTGAACAGGCTGCTCTTCATAGGACACATCCTCTTAGATCGGTACATGCACGTACTGAACAACAAGAGATGGGTCCGGCGTGTACTTCTTCAACATCGACACGTGAAACACATTATGCACGTGACCTAACTGTGTAGGTAGATTCAAGCGATACGCCACTGGTCCAATTCTCTCTGTGATCTTAAAGGGACCAATATACCTCGGAGCAAGCTTACCCTTAACTCTAAATCTTGTAACACCTCGCCTTGGAGTCACTTTCAAGAATATGGAATTACCAGTATCGAACTCTACCTCACGCCTCTTCGGGTCAGCATAACTCTTCTGGCGACTCTGATTCTCTTTGAGTCTCTCTTGGATATCCTTGATCTTCTCAGTAGTCTCTTCAATCAGTTCAGGTCTGACAGTAACATACTCTTCTGGTTCTGCCCAACACAAAGGCAATCTACACGGCCTCCCATATAACACTTCATATGGAGCCACACCCTCACTGGTCTGGTAACTGTTATTATAAGCAAATTCCACCAAAGGAAGATGATCATCCCAGTTCCCACCAAAATCCAGTATGCAACAATGTAGCATGTCCTCAAGAATCTGAATGGTCCTTTCAGACTGACCGTCAATCTCAGGATGGTGAGCTGTACTGATATCCAACTGCGTACTAAACACTTTCTGCAAGGCTCTCCAAAACTTAGAAGTGAACCTTAGATCTCTGTCAGATACTATGCTTGAAGGCACACCATGCAAGCGTATGATATTCTTCACATACAGTCTACTGAGCTTAGTAAGAGATTAGTCCATCCGGATCGGTATAAAGTGAGTATTCTTCGTTAACCGATCGACTATCACCTAAACTGCATCATTCTTCCTCAAGGTCTTTGGCAAATTAGTCACGAAGTCCACCATGATCTTGTCCCACTTCCACTCCGGAATGGGTAATGGCTGAAGTAATCCAGCTGGTCTCTGGTGTTCAGCCTTGACTTGTTGATAAGTCAAACACTTAGTCACAAAAGTAGCTACATCCTTCTTCATTCCTTTCCACCAATACTGCCATTTCAGGTCCCGATACATATTTGTACTACTAGGATATACTGCGAACCTTAATTTGTGAGCATTTGTTAGAATGGTTTCTCGAAGATTAGGGTCATTAACTACAACCAACTTCCCACTGAAAAGCAAAAACCCTTCTCTATTAGTGCTCCAACCATCTAACTGTTCAATATTTTGAAGTCAGTTCCAGGTTGTTCTCAACTCCCTGTCTTGCCACTGACTCTGCTGGATAGTCTGGAAAAGAGATGATGAAATCACAATGTTGCTCAGGTAAGCAACACCTTCATTCTCGAAGTACTGGAAGTTGTAATCACCAATCGCAACTGAGTTTTTTCAATCTTCAAACACCAGTGTAGCTAGTGCACCACGAGGCTTCCTACTCAGTGCATCGACTACAACATTGGCCTTACCAGGATGGTACTGTAGATCAAAGTCATAATCCTCCATATACTCAACCCATCTTCGCTGTCTCAAGTTCAAATCCTTCTGGGTAAAGAGATACTTCAAACTTTTATGAACAGAGAATATGTCGAACTTCACACCATACAAGTAACATCGCCAAATTTTCAAGGCAAAGATCACTGCTGCAAGTTCCAGATCGTGGGATAGTTCCTTTCATGTGGCTTCAACTGACGAGAAATATAAGCCACAACTCGACCATTCTGCATCAAGACACATCCCAAACCCGTCTTTGAAGCATCAGTATCATAAGGTTCGTTACTGTCAGGAATAGTAAGAATAGGTGCAGTGATTAAAATCTGCTTCAATCTAACAAAAGCTTCTTCACTTTTGTGATCCCAAACAAACTTGACGTCTTTCCTGGTCAACTTCATCAAAGGCAAAGTAACTCTCGAGAAATCTTATACAAAACGATAGTAGTAGCCTGCCAATCCAAGGAAACTATGTACCTCTGTCACATTTCTCGGTCTTTCCCACTCCAGAATAGTTTCAATCTTAGCAAGATCGACTGAAATACCTCTGTGAGAAATCACATGACCCAAGAACTTCACTTCTGGCATCCAAAAGTCACACTTTGATTTCTTGGCGTATAACTGATGATCTCTCAAGGTCTTGAGTACTATCCCCAGATGTTCGGCATGCTCTTCTCGAGTCTTGGAATTCACCAGGATATCGTCAACGAACACAACTACAAAACGATCCAAAAACGGCCAAAAAATCCGATTCATGAGATCCATAAAAGCTGTGGGTGCATTCGTTAAATGAAATGGCATCACCAGAAACTCAAAATGATCATATCGGGTTCTGAATGCTGTCTTCAGTATATCATCCTCCCTTATCTTCAACTGATGATAACCAGATCTCAAATCAATCTTAGAGAAGAATCTTAAACCACCGAGTTAATCAAACAACTCATCTATCCTTGGCAAAGGATACTTGTTCTTCACTGTCAACTGGTTCAACTTCCGGTAATCCACACAAAGTCTCAACGAACCATCAGCTTTCTTCGCAAACAAAACAGGAGCACCCCAAAGAGAAGTGCTACTGCGAATAAAGCCCTTGGAAAGTAGATCATCCAACTGTTCTCTTAATTCTTCCATCTCAGCAGGTGCCATGTGATAGGCTGGAATAGAAACTGGCTGAGCTCCAGGAACTAGTTTAATACAGAACTCGATCTCCCTATCAGGTGGTAACCCCGGTAAGTCTTCAGGAAATACCTCTGAATACTCACACACCACTGGAATCCATAGGTCTTGATCGTCTATCCTCACCTTACCATCCGTGGCAAACAAGTTCCTATAACACTCAAGTTTCTTCCTTCCATCCATGCACGCTTTCAGAACAGGACTAGGCTTTAACAGACTCATCCCAGCCTGATAGACAATAGGATGTCCATCACTAGGAAAAAGAGTCACCCGCTTCTTATGACAGTCCACAACGGCTTGATACTTCGACACCCAATCCATACTGAGTATCACATCATACTGTCTCATTGGCAACACAATCAAATCAGCAAGAAGCTTCCTATCACCAATCATAACCCGACAAGACTTACACACACTAGACACATCAGCCATTCCTCCCAAAGGTGTACCCAATGACAATACATAATCCAAATCAGAAAATTTCAACCTCAACAGTTGAGCAAACAATAATGATATGAATGAATGGGATGCACCAGTATCAAACAAAACATGTGCCCAAGAGTGTGAAAGAAGGATCATACAGTTAACAACACCTCGGCCGGTGCAATCTTGAGTGTCGTCTGCTCCAGTAAAAGTATAGGCTTGGCAAGTCACCTTTCCTTTCTCTTTGTTGCCTCTTCCTTGGCCAGGACGGCTACTGCTGGATCCTGGACCACTACTGCCATATCCACGCCCACCCTGACTCCCTGAGGCCTGAGGAGTCTGAAAGTTCTGAGTAAAACCCTAAGGGCGGTACTGATGCTGATAAGACTGAGGGGAACTAAAAGCCTACGAAGCACCCTGTGGCTGTTGCGGCCTTGCCTGAGTGCTCTGATAAAAAGCAGAACCTGACTGGCTCCTCTGCGGTCCTCCCTAAGAAAGAGGAGATTTCTGCAGACGGTTGAGACACTCCTTCTTCTGATGACCCTGCTGGCCATAAACAAAACATCCTCCATATGGACTATCTCTGCCACCCCCAGAAGAACCACTACTATTTGAGCTCCCACTGCTCGGAGTACCCTGGGTTGACCACTGCCTCTGGTTCCTTCTAGTGGGTTTCCTATCATTTCCTCTCCGTTGGTTCCTCTTGGAATCCAAACTTTCTTCAATGGTCTCTGCCCGCTGGGCAGCCACTGCAATCTCAGGAAGAGTATGGAAAGTCTGAGTGCCGATCCTGTTGAAAATATTCCGATTCAGACAACTCCTGAACTTAGCAATTCGGTACTTCTCACTCATGCCTTGTCGAAGAGCAACACTTGCCAACTCAGTAAACTCTATCAGGTACTCATTCACCGTTCTGTTACCTTGGGTCAATGTCTCAAATCGGTTTACAACTTCATCCTATTGATCCTCATTGGCATACTGAGCCTTAAAAATCCGTCCAAAGTCTTCCAAAGTCAAGCTCACTACATCTTGCATCCATTCCACTGTTTCCCACCAACGAATGGCACTCCCCATCAAACGGGTAACAGCAAACACAGCCCAAAACTCAACCGGAGTACTAAGGGCTTGAAAGTACCTCTCTATCTCACGCAACCAAGCAATTGCCGTGAAAGCTTCTAGTCTATCATCAAACTGCCCTGGCTAAAGATGCATGAATCGTTGAAGGTTATCAGCTTGATCCAACTGACGTTCCGTCGGAGTTGGAGGCTGATAGTCTGGATTACTCATCTAGATGAATGCTTGCTGCATTGCCTCGATCAGATGAGTGAAATCCAGATGAGGAGGTTCGGCATCCGGCTGGTGCCTCAGAACTCTTCTAGGAAGCATCCTTAAAAGTCTGAAACAATATGCCAAACTGTTAGTGCGATAATGATGCATGCTTGTCATAAAAACAACTTCAATCTAGTTTAATGGTGATATGTCCGAGCAGTTAAACTCAAAGCTCTGATACCAAAAATTTCTGTCACAACCCAAAACCCGGGCTAGTGGCAGAAAGGGAATTTCACAAAGGTGGGAAATTCCTTGATTTATTTGAAAAGTGCCAAAAGTTCTAGTTTTTATAAACACGGTCCATTTAAATAAAATAATTAGAATTCCATCCCGTGAACCACTCCCACAGTTCGTATACACCATCAAACATAGATTGAACAATTTCTTAAAAACGTGAAATTAAATACAAAACCCAGCATCATCATCATCTACCAAAAAATCAAACACCAGAATGGCATACATAAGCTTGCAGGCAAAATAGAATGCAGTAATCTTGGTTCAATGCTAACACAAAATCCAAATAGTCCAAAGACTACAACAACAACTCCTAGCATTACTAAGAGACGAACTGCAATCAGGATGACATCTTACTCCTCTTGATCACCAAGATCGCACTGGACACCACCTGAGGAGGAAGGTAGGGGAGGTGAGCATACAATGCCCAGTAGGAAAATAGTTACCTCGGGGAAAAATAGTTCAATGATGGGAATCTCCTGCATGGTTAGTTCAAATCCAAAATATACACACACACATATATATATAATCCAAACCAGGAGCCAATATATATAAAATAGTGTAATCAAAACCATCAATCCATATGCACATGACACAAATCAACCTATACCCATGAGCTCACATCTTCTCATCTATGAAAACCCAGGATGATGGCACTAAGTGTACCTAACAGCCTGCCTAATACCTAAGCCCATACCCGGAGGGACACCCATGTGTCGCCTACCAAACCTGGAGGGGTAACCGAATTGCCTACACCTGCCAAATGGGGAGGTAATAAGAAGTAACAAGACCTCGCGCGAGTTTACGGACTTTCACCGATGGTGGGGCACGTAGCGCCACACTGTAAAACCCACGATGCTAACACGGTGCTCATGTATGATCCTATGATACGTGCAATACAGAACTGAAGTGTAAAAACTACTGTCCTTTGGTTTTTCAGTAAAACATGCATAATATGGTTTTATAGAAAAACGGGCAACATAACAGCCCTATTTTTTGATATACCCAAAATAACCTGCGCACAGCAAATTCCCAGAGCAGTACAGTATATATCGTATAACCAAATTCCATCACATATAGTTCAAATCATTAAAAACACACTTGTTCTTATATGCAGCAGAAAATAAGTTTTAACTCAAAAACGGTATAAAACGAAGGTAACTAAACCCCTACCTCAACAGAATAGTGACACCACGCTATTGAGTCCTTAAGGTGTCGTTGACGATCGCCCGGCGGGTCGGGAACCAATTCCAAGCCCTCGATCGTCCTCTTGGGAAAAACCAACTTTCTCACCGGAGCTTCAATTCCACAAACGGACTTCTTCACTGAATTCCTAGTACCCAAAATAGCTAGGTTAGACATATAACTTGTCCAATTCGGGTCCAGGCCCACACCGGACCGGTGGCACGCAAAACAAGATAAAATCTCGACCATCCGATCTCAATTTTCGTGCCGATCATCAAACCACATAATATATATATCAAACTTCTCTATTTTCCGAGTACATTCGAAAAATGTAGTCAAAAACACAATCTAACGGCCGGACCGAAAAATAAAATTCTAAATACTCAAAATACTCAAAAATGGCAATTTTTGATTTGGACAGTATGGGGTTGAGATATATATACCTTGATGATCTTTGCGACGATACGAATCCAACGGGACTGGTTTGAAGTCGAATGGATGCCGGAATCTTCGCCGGCGGCCAAAAATCCGAAATGGGTCAAAACGGCTTTTATGGAGTTTTCCGGCGAACCGGTGGCCAGCGGCAGCTGCTGATAACTGGCGGAGGTGCACAGCAACTCGGTGAGTCGACGCCGGTCTGTTGGCGGCCCGGACGGTGGCGGGGCGGCGGCGTGGCTTCCTTTGGCCGAGAGAGAGAGAGACTAGGGAGAGAAAGAGAGAGAGAGAGGGATCTGGGGGGGGGGGAATGAAACGAGAGGGAGGAGAGAGAAGGGAAACATGTAATCTGATTTTTTTTTCTGGTCAAAAGACTATTTTGTCCTTTAAAAAAATGGGTTTTTACATAAGTTATTTGGCTCGGAGATATTTATTCAGTGTCATCATCAAATTAATATTGATATGTAACCATCAAAATTTTTTATCAAGTTGAATAAATTCAAATTATCCAATTTATGGGTCCACTATTAGAAGAGATCAATCAACTTACATATAGCATATAGATAACTATCTTTAGGACTACTCAGATAGAATAACTTGATAAGGATATTGTTTGGACCAAGACATAAATTTCTCTTTTTGATTTTCAACCTCATAGAAGCTCATTTTAGTATTAAATGAATTCATTGAACTGTTCTATATATTATCATTTATTTTTATTTAATTTTAATATAATTTAGTACTAGTTATAATTTTTAAGATATTGATATGAAATATATTAAATAAAATAATGTGTTATGTAATTCTAATTTTAAACTTTTTCTATAAAATTAAATTTGATTATTTTTCTACTACATATGTATTTTTTATTATTTTATATATTATAAATAGAAATTTAAAAAAAAGTAGTATAATTTATGCAATATCACTTGTTTTAGTATTTCCTAGAGTTTTTCTTGAAAATTTGTGTTTTAAAGTAAATTTCAGTAATTTTTCGGAATATTTCTGACATTGATATTGTTATCAATATTATCCATAAAACTAAACATCGGTATCAATATTTTAATTCTTGCTAGAGAATTCTTATGTTAATTCTCCTTTAGCTCTTTCTTTTGTGTTGTATTTAGAGTAGAAATGTCTTCAAGGATAATAAATCCTTTATTAGTGACATCTCATATATCTCGAGCACAAAAATAGTTCTTCATTTTGACAAACTAAAATTCATAATTTTAATTGAGGAAGATTATAACTAAAATTGATGTCCGGAATATGTCGGCCATAACTATAGCTTAAAATAAGCTTTTGCTTAGTGTTAATTATCGAACAACGCTTTGGTACCACTTGTGGTTAGTTGTATCAATTATTTAACTTATATATTGCTTGATAGATGTGGATGGTGTGTAGAAGGGAGTGTGAGATGAGGTGTAGTGTAGTGTATAGACTAGTAGGAATGGTTATAAAACGTTGGGTTAGAAGTTGATGAGATATGTGATAAATTGTTTATTGGCCTTATATTGAAATGTGAGCTGCAGGTGAGGAGGAAAGCTTTAAAAGACCAGTATGTAAAAGGTAGAAATAGACTAATACTAGAACGTACAAAGCCCTCATCTATCCTATTTATTCAAGTTAGAGTCGGTTAAAGCTCAAAGCCACCTAATATATTTGTGTGGTTATAAGATGAGTGGGTCTAGAACCTTCTTTTACTAATTATTTTACATGACTGGAGTACTCTAGATAATTCTCGAAATGTGTGGCACATTCTCAACAGACTGAGACAAACCACTGGTAAATAAAAAGGAGAATTAATTTATAAGAACATACTTACCACCAAGCTGTAAACGAGTTCAACCCTGTATGCACAAGTCCTTTCCCTTTCGGGTAGAAACCTTAGCAACCACCATTTGTTTTTTGGATAATGAAATCAAAGGTTATAAGGTTAGAGATTGGTTTACCTATAACTCCGGGAAATTAACTGTACCTTCTCTTTACTAATAATCGAAGTGAAGAAAAATGAATAAATGTCAAACAAATCCATCAAGCATTAAAAATCTCCTATTTGTTTTACAAAAAAAAAAAAAAAAGAAAGAACACCACCGCATAAAAGCTATATGAGAAGGAGCTCGATACCCTCTTGGAGAAGAAATAATATGGTTCAATAAAACCTACGAAACCGAAGCAGTAGTACTTTTATTTTGGCTCGAATTTTTAGTAGATTGACCTAACGTTTATTCGGAAAAATGAGCAAAAATTAAATTGTGTGGGTTGCATGCGGACACTTGGATTATAGTTTTTGGTACCTAAAACTCGTCCAAAACAAAATTTGATTTGAAGGTTTGATAAGTCTGGTGTGGGCAGATTAAATTATGTTGAATCACTCAGGTTGTTTCTATTGGACGGTAGATTTTTCAAAACCCCTAATTAAGGGATCCGTGACTTATAATTCTTCAAAGATTAACTCTCTAGACTAACCAGATAAAACTTTTAAACATAACTAAAATTAAATAAGTGCAAAATAAATAACAAAAGATTTGGACATTCAATGCCAATCATATTTTACTGACATCTTCTAAGTAGTTTTACAAATTTACAGTCTTCATAATATCTGACAAACACTAAAGTTACTTATCGTTTTCAAATTTCTAGGTCTACTCGTGGGAACTTCATGGAGGCTGTAGGAGTAGCTTTTGTTGAACTAGTAAAATGTGTATCAGCTCCCATTGTCGAATGCGTGAAATATCATAAAGGGATCAACAAATACATGGCTACACTTAAAAAAAGATTGAATGAATTAAATAGCCAAAACGCAGACATAGAAGCTCGAAAAAACGTGGATCTTGTGTCAGGAGAAACAGTGGTGAAGGAAGAAGTTAAGCTTTGGTTGGAAAGGATAAAGAATATAAATGATGAAATAAAGATTACTGAAGAAAAAGTTGAAAAAGTAAAATTTTTCTCTCGTGTTGATCTCGGGAAAAGTGTTGCTCGGAAGATAGAAGAGGTTAAAGAGCTCTATGAAAGTGGTCGTAAGCTCCTAGAAAGTAGTTTGGTCATACCACTTCCAGAACGTGGAGATCCATTGCCAACAATAACGATCGAAGGTAGAGAAACGACGTTCGAAAGAAAAATACAAGAAATATGGGAAAGCTTGATAGATGATGGAGTTACAAAGATTGGAGTTTATGGTATGGGTGGAATTGGTAAAACAACTGCCCTCGAACATATCAACAATATGATTTTAGAAAATAAGGATAAGTTCGACAGTGTGATTTGGGTAACTGTATCGAAGGATTCTGATCTCACGAACTTACAAGAAAAAATTGCACACAAGTTGGGCCTAGACATTTCAAAAGAGGTTGATCAAAAAACGAGGGAAGGAAAGTTGTATAAACAATTCAATACAAAAAGGAAGTACGTACTCATTCTAGATGATTTGTGGTATGCACATTCTCTCAAAGAAGTTGGAATTCCAGAGCCTGAGAATGGATGCAAATTGGTATTGACAACTCGTTCTCGTGATGTTTGTAACAAAATGAGTTGTAAACCAATTTTTCAAATAGAGTTTCTATCAGAAGATGATGCAATGGATTTATTCTTGGAAACAGTTGGTCGTGATGTTCTTTCTATCGGAAATCTGGAAAAGACACTGAAGGAGATTGTTCAACAATGTGCAGGTTTGCCTCTTGCAGTTGTTACAATTGCAAAAAGTTTAAAAGGTACTGTTAATCTTTATGAATGGGAGATTGCGTTAGAAAAACTTAAGAAATGTACAAAGGGATCTGAATCTGATGCGATAATTGAGAGGTTGAAATTTAGTTATGATCGCTTAAATGATAAGAGACTTCAAGACTGTCTTCTATATTGTGCACTATATCCTGAAGACTATGAAATTGATAGAGCTTTGTTAATTGAACATTTGATAGTTGAGGAAATAATCGAGGAAAGTAATACAAGGCAATATCAGATAAAGGAGGGTCAAGCTATGCTAGCTAAACTTGTAAATCTCTGCTTATTGAATAATGTGGACAAATATGCAAGATATGTGAAGATGCATGATTTGGTAAGAGACATGGCACTACGGATTACAAGTGAAAGCCCTCGATTTTTGGTCAAAGCAGGTTTGGGTTTAAAAACCATACCAAATGAAGAAAACTGGAAAGGTGATACTCTAAAGGTTTCATTAATGGACAACAATATATATGATATTCCTCCTAGTTTTGAACCACCGAAGTGTCGTAAACTTTCGACATTGTTGCTTTGTAAAAATACTTTAAGGAGTATTTCAGATAATTTTTTTCTTCACATGAAGGGGCTTTGTGTTCTTGACTTATCTTACACTAGAATTGCGAATTTACCAGAATCAGTCTCAAACTTGGTGAATCTTACTGCATTGTTGCTAAAAAGATGTGAAGAGTTGAAATATGTGCCATCTTTAGCAAAACTCAAGCGTTTGAGGAAGTTGGACTTTTTTGAAACAGGAGTCATTGAAGTTCCCCATGGTATGGAGATGTTGGTCAAATTGAGATATCTGGATTTCAGTTTGTGCAGATTAGAATTTATGCCTGATGGAGTTTTACGCAAGCTTGTAAATCTCCAATATCTCTCACTTATGTTTTTGTCTACAACACCAAGAATAAAAGGTGAGGATTTGGCATGTCTCAGAAATCTGGAGACTTTTCATGTCTTAATAGATGACATCAACAATTATAATGTATGTGTTAAATCTTTGGAGAATAGGGGACTCACCAATTACATATTCATTTGTCAATCACAATTTTCTCAAGAATATCTTTCTTGGATTGTACATAGTAGTGGAGGCGATAAATTTGTGTATTTAAGAGAATGCAAGCTGAGTGAAAGCATATTACTCCCTGAAGATGTCGAGAAACTAAGAATTGAGAAGTGCAACGTCAAGGTAAGCCGCCTATATGAACTTGTGCCGTTCAACGTTACAACTAAGTTGAGGTGCCTTGAGATTAAGCATTGTCAACTGACAGAATATTTGTTTTCTTGTCTGTATTCCTACAACTCTCGTCTTCTTCAAAATCTTGAGAGATTGGATCTTGATAAGCTGAGTAACTTAAATGGGTTGTTTGAGACAGAGAAATTTGGAAGCCCTCAACTTGGCTTTTTTTCCTCTCTTAGATACTTGAGAATACATTACTGTAACAACCTCAAGAAACTTTTCATACTGGATAATGCTTCTATCCCAAGTCTGGAAGAGATTTTTATCAAAAAATGCAATCAATTGGAGGAATTAATATCATCAACAAAATCTGATGATGAAGATCAAAATCAAGAGAAAGGAGGGACTGATCATCATGCCATTGATCTCCCAAAATTGAGGAGTCTACATTTGTCGAGGCTACCGAAATTGCATCGTATACCCTTCATTGCCAAGTCCTTGCAAGATGTTTGCATATACGATTGTCCAAATTTGAAAAGGATTGATCCTCTTCTTGACAGAGAACGATGCCCACCTCTTCAATATGTTCGTATAGATAGAAACATTTGGCGATCGTTGCAGTGGGATTATACTGATGCTAAGAATTTTGTCCAATCCTTTATGGATCCTGATGGTTACTCTGGAAGTGGTATGTACTTAACTCTATACGTCTTTCGTTACATGTAATTGTATCTTTATAAGTAGTTGAATGCTGTGGAGTTTCATATTTGGTTTGACTTTCTGGGTTAGATTTTTTTTCCTTTTTACTTTCCTTTTTGTGAAGCATCTTCAATTGATTAATTTTCAATTGTAATAATCTGTCATGAATTTTTCTTCTATTAGAATATAGGTTAATAATTATATATTTTTTTATTTCATATCATAATCAAAGAATTTTTATGTTTCTATACATAAGCATACGCATTGTGGGTTCATTTTTATTTCTATCTTCTTCTTCTTTTTTATTTTTCTTAAAATATTTAAGACACATTAGATAATTATAATTAATGGATGATACAGTTACAATTTTTTATTATTATTATTATCTATTGTTAACTCATACTGGTTGTTGGTTTTGTTTTTACATGATTTAAAGAAGAAGTAGAAGAATTAGAAGGGGAAAAAGGAGGAGGAGAAGAAAACGAAGAAGAAGAAAAAGAAGGAAGAAAAAGGAAAGAAGAAAAAGGTAAAACAAGAGAACTAAAAGAAGAAATAAACGAACAAGGAGAAGAAGAAAGAGAAGAAAAAGAAGTAGAAGGAGAAGGAGAAGAAGAAGAAGAAAGAGAACAAAAGGAAGAAGAAGGAGAAGGAGAAGAAGAAGATAAAGAGAGAGAGAAAAAAGAAGAAGGAGAAGGAGAAGGAGAAGGAAAAGAAGAAAAGGAAGAACAAAGCGAAGAAGAAGGAGAAACTGAAGATGAAAGAAAACAAAGAGAAGGAGAAGAAGAAGAACAAAGCGAAGGAGAAGGAGAAACTGAAGAAGAAGGAGAAGAAGAAGAAAAAGAAGAAAAAGAAGCAGAAGAAGGAGAAAGAGAAGCTAAAAAAGAAAAAAGAGAACAAAGAGCAGGAGAAGGAATAGAAAAGAAGTAGTAGAAGAAAGAGAACAAAGAGAAGGAGGAGAAGAAGAAAGAGAACAAAAAGAAATAGAAGGAGAAAATGAAGAAGAAGAAACAGAACAAAGAGAAGAAGGAGAAAATAGAGAAGAAAGAGAAGGAGAAGGAAAAGAAGAAGAAAAAGAAAACGAAAGAGAGCAAAGAGAAGGAGAAGGAGACGAAGAAGAAGAACATGAAGATAGCAGAGGAGATGAAATAGAAGATCGCCCCTTATTTATTGGCTCGTGAATTATTTCTTACTACTTGACTAAGTACACCTGTTTTAGTAAAATTTGTTCATGAATCAAACAAGAAACAATATTTACATACATTTATTTTAAAACATCATTATCAAAGACATTAGACAACATTGACATAAGAACTTATACTTTCCTCTTTAGTTGAATATTTTTTTCTGTACATGGCATTCTAAAGAAGGGGTTAGGGAGCTAGCAAAGCTTCTACTTATAAGTCTTATAAGTAGCTGGTCGGGTTTGAAAGTTGTATATTAATTAGTAAGAGATCTCCTAAGTGAATCATTCACCTCAATAAAACTTTGATAAAAATGACATATTAAGTAAAACTTGCACAACAAGAAATAGAGAAACAAGAGAAACTTTTTATATCTGTTGATGTGTAGGTGTAAAACTGGTATTTTTAGTTAGAATATATTAGATTCAGTCAGTTAACAAAGCCTATGTCAGTAGTTTATTAATTAATTAATTAATTTAGTAGTTAACAAAGCCTTGAGATTAATGAAGAATTAGTACTTAACATTTAGTTTGATAACAAATTAGTTATGTCAGTTGTTTATTCTATTATCTTGTTACATAATTTTCCGAATTTGTTATTTGTAAATGTCCACCTATATATGCACAGATGTCTTCATACCAGAATGTCTCTCTCTTTCATTTTGCTCTCTGCTCTGAATCTCAACTTGGTTTCAGCTCTACCATTGCCGATTTCTGGTCAGATGTCTTCCGCTTCTAGTTAAAATTCGACCATAGATCCTTCTGAAGCTTTTGCCTTACAGAAATGAACAAGCACTACCATTTTTTCCAACTCCAGTCCCATTCGCTTTGCGTCTTAATCAAGGAGAAATCATTTTTCTTTCGACCGTTCTCAAATCTTACCAGCTACTCGTGCTCGTGGTCTTGATTCGTATCTTCTATGGACAAGGCATAGTTTGTTCTCTAATAATCTGGTGATAGAAATCCTCTAATTCAAATGTTGAATCCAGAATACACTTTCTGAATGCAATCAGATCGGTTCCTTATAAGCTGGTTATGCTTGTCTATTTCAGAAGGCATACGTACTCAGGCATGTTATTCAACGGCAATCTACAGATGAGATATTTTCAAGTTCTTGAGAGACTTATTTCCACACAGTTGACAGCTCCAGCCTCGTAACTCTGTTTCAAGTTTCCTTGAACAAGAAAGGTTTGTGGAGCATTATCATCGATAAGAAACATTGTTGATACACTGAGTGCTTATAGTGAAAATTTATATCTCATAAAGAACTAATCATCTATACCCTCGGTGGGTTTAGTTACTATAATGCGATTGTCGTAAATTTGACCTCTTGAGATGATAATCTTAATTTTGCAATTGTTTTAGTTTATGCTACAGAATCAAGAAATGAGATTGGGCCGTCTAACTTCCTCTGTTACCTCTGAGCTACAATCAGCATATTCAAATTTAGCTTTCAATGATAGAGGATATGGTCGAGGTTACAACATTTGGTTTTATCCTACCAATTATGGCTGAAGTAATGGTGGTTCTAGATGTCATGGAGATGGCCGTGGTGGCCGAAATCCAGGCTGTGGTGGTCATAAGGCACTAAGATGCTATTCTCGTTTTAACGTAACTTATCAACCTTCTGATCAAGCAGATTCTGCACACTCTCGGTTGCAACTTCCTTCGGCGAATCAGGTTCTGTGGCAAATACATCAGCCTTGAATGATCCACTCTGGTATTTTTATATGGACAACAGAGCCACCAACCTTGTCACTGCAGAGCTGGAAAAACAAAATATAAGTGCTAACATTTGGTAATGGTTCTGAACTACCAATTTCACATATCGATTCATCAACCTATTCTTCAAATTCTTATCCTTATCAGTCTTTGTTACAAACAATATCATTTGAGTTCCTCAAGTTGCAAAATATCTACTAAGCATTTCAAGAGTTTACTATTGGTAACAATGTGATGGTTGAATTTTGACTGATCTTCCTCTTATTTTGTTAAGGACAAGGTTTCAAGGAAGCTTTTTCTTTTGGATGCTCATAGAAGTGGCCCTCTACAAGCTTTACATTTCTATTCCTTTTCCCAAGTCATGATTCAAGTCTCAATTTCCTTTTTTGTTCTGTGAATGTTTGTAGTTCTGTTCCTGGTTGTACCAAATCTGGTTTTTGTAACTTTGTTTCTGATTGTAAAACGATCCGATTTCACTTGTAATGTTGCTTACAGTAAGTCTGAAGTAGGTACGAATAATGCCAATGTTTAGCCTAAAGACTTGGCCATTCATGAAGTCGAATTTTATAAAAAGTACTGTCCATTTTTAAATCCTATTCTCAAGTCTAATGAAAAATGAATTATAGTTTTTCTTTGCCCTCGTTTGATTTGAGATCTCTAACCTTTTAGTATTGTGACCTCCGATTTGTGGGTTCCATCACCCTAAGTGTACACTGAACGTTTCAAATGCTAGATCCATTTTATTCATGTTTACAGTACATACACTCGGATTTTTTCCTTGAAGTCAAAACCCGGAGTCATATCTTCGTTCAATTTGATGCTTATATTGAGAGTTTTTTCAATGCTAAAGTCTTTTTATCTTCAAACTGATTGGAACAGAGAATAAATTCCGGTTATGAACGATTTTAAAGAACTTGGCGTGGTGTTCAGACATCCTTGCCCTCATACTCACCAACAAAATGGAAGAGCTAGCGAAAACACCAACACATTGTAGAACAAGCTAGTTTCCCCTTGAAATAATGGTGGGATTCTTTTTCTTCGGGTATGTCGATACCTAACAAATCATTTAACTACACCAGTTTCACAATTCTGCTCTCCATCTGAAACAATTTTTCAGCACAAATTAACCAGATTATATATGTTCCTATTTTCGTTTGCTTTCGTCCTAAACAGTCTCATAAGTTGTCAATCTCAACTTCTAATTGTGTTATTCTTATTGGTTACAGTCCATCTCACAAGGGTTAACTATTACAAGTTTTGCGTCCCTTAGGAAGAATATTTACATAGCTCGGTCAGTGAATTAATCCCTTGTATGTCTTCAACTTTTCACTATGAAACAAAGCCCCTTTGTGAAATTGAGCTGGCTCAGAGTTGGAGAACACAATGCTATGTACCTTACCTTATTAATTTGCATGACAATACTTGTAATTGATACTATTTATTCCCTTTGGCATAAGAGAAGGCCAGGAACTATGTGCTTTATTATTCATTTTGATGTAGAGCTTTCACATTTAATATGTCCAAAGTGCTTTAATTAATTAGTATGAGTCTAAGGCATTTTAGTGATGGGTAGATGCTGATTATGTTTAGTTAAACAGAAAAGCTCTTTCTTTGCCTTTCCTTCAGCAGTCTAATATGTCTAGTAATAAAAAAGTATTTCATATTCACATTTAAGGGAATAAATCTAGGGCAAGGTCTCACTTAATTTTTAATTTTTTTAATGATATTTCTGAATATTACATAGAGAATTAAAAAAGACAGAAAATGCCAGATCCATGGCTAGAAGAGGAGAGGGAAAACCTCATGTAGAAACCCATTTTTCAATTAAGGATATATAAATATTTTTGTTAAAAAAAAAAAGAAAAACAACAACAACTTATAACCACGTCCACATGCATCCATTCTCCTTTCTACTTATGACACCAACTCATCCCACATGTTGTCTCCCACAAGTTGTCTCCCACTCATTTTTCTTTTCTTTTCTTTTCATTTCTTCTTTTCCTTTCTTTTATTCCTATCACTCCTTCATGGACGTAAGAAACCATCTCCTTCACTATCATCTTCTTCTTCTTCATCTACCATCTATTGGTAAGAACTCAATAAGCACTAGATCAACTCTTCTTGAGCCATTTTCTTGGCCACCCACCTAAACCCTCTTGGTTAGAGTCAGTTGGAAAACTTCCAAAGCCAACGAGAACGAGAAATGGTCGCCGAAGAAATAACGTATACGCCACTATATTCGACGAGTCGCCTCCGTTGGAATACCGGAACCTTCATACGGCAATGCGGTTAGGCTTGGTTGGTCATCTCAACGTTGTACGCCCGCTCACCGGAGTCGAAACTCTTTCGGTAAGATGTTGTAATCTTGAATAGGTTTTATATTAAGATTTAATGTATTTGTGTAATTATTTTTAGAGTATGTATTTTATTGGTCGTAGGATTTAATGATGAGATTGAGTGAATTAAGGTATAACAAGGAGTAATTGGGCTGTGTGTAATTAAGACTAAGTTTGTGAGAAATTTCAAAAAGAAAAATTAGTATTTTTGTAAGTCAGAAATAGAAAAATGATATTTTTGAAATCTGACTTACTGTTGGGCTGAAAGTCTAATATGGCTACTAATAATCCTTGGACCAAGTTTAGAAAAATGCCATTTGTTTTTAAATAAAGAAGAAAATTGATATATTCGTAAAACAATTCAAATGAAAATTGTATTTTTGTAACCATCATAAATATTGAACAATTTTGTACTCTGGCCTATGGATAAAAATTGGCAATAAGTGATATATTTATAAATATTTTCAGAATATTGGTATTTATATAAATACTTTTCAGAAAATGGTATTTTTGTAATCTGATAAAGAATTGGGATAAAAGTGTGGTATAGGGCCTTGGGCTGAGTTAAAAAAAATGATATTTCCCTATATAGTTCTAGGATATTGATATTTTCTAAAATGTTTTCTTAGAAGTGTTATTTTTTATAAATACTCAAAAAGATGATATTTTTCTAAATACTAAAGAAAAGTGGTATGTTTGTAACTTTTGGATTTTAAGCTCTGTTTAAGGTTCAGAGTCTCAAAACAGAGTTTTGACTCCGAAATTAGGTTCAGTGAGATCGAGAGATGAATTTTGACATATAACATCGATATATTTCGAGGTGATACGAATTTCGAGACACGATGAATAGTCTCGTTTTGCATGCCACAGTTAGGTTCTGAACCAGAATCCAAATCAGTCAAATTATATGTCTAACCTATCTATTTTGGATACTAAGAATTCATAGTAATGTCCATTTTCCCATTCGAGACTCCGTTGGAAAAGCAAGCTGCTTTGGTCACTAATTTGCCCAGCGGACTTCCAAACGACTCACAAAAATTTATACAAACTTCTATAGAGGATTATTATACTCAATTGAGGTAGGGACTCGATCACTTGCTTTTAAATTTATTTATCATAAATAGTTTGAATTGATTTTGATTAAATTAAATTTCATGATTTCAATATTATGAAAAATGTGATTTGATTTAAATTCGTGATTTTGAATAAATGAAAATTATTGCATGGTTGATTTATTGATTTGATCACAAAATATACATATCCACATCATGTCACACACTTATATGGTATATTGTCTCACGCGGCCGTCAGAATCACGGTGTCCTATAGAACACTGGAATAACCCACATTCATCATATAGATGATATGGAACTTACGTATGTTAAGAATCTAGGCATTATGGAACTAGGAAATAATTAGTGCATTTGTGATGAACTTGGATGGTATGTACAGTATTTTAGAATATGTTTTGATATTGGCTTTGTGAACATGGACTTTGATAAACCTGTTTGAAAAATTGGTATTTGTGAAATATTTGGAATGAAGAAACTAACCATGCAGGAATTTGTAAAAATAAATACATTGTTTATTATAAAAATTGGTGATTGTTTCTCTACAGGGCGTTCGCTCATCCCCCTTTTCTCCCCCCTCAGGTGGTATCTAGTGTGACTTAGATAAAGAGGCTTAGCTGGTGACTTTTGAAGTTTACTAATATTTATTTTACTTTGGTAATTCCTACTAAAATTGTAGGTGTTGGACTTCGGTATGACTTATAATTTTATTTATGGTTAAGTAAGCTTTATTTTAAGATTAGACATGGTTTGTATTAATTATGTCTGTTGTTGATATGTGATGGATGTTTCAATGTACGACTTTTAACAATTATTTTTATTTCAATCTTGTTTAAAAGATTAGCATTTAATGTAGGTTTACTTTTACTTAATCACTATTTAGAGGCCTTTACAAATGTTTATAAATTTTTGAAACTTTAAAATTAAATTTTTGTATTTCAAATTTGTGAAATATCCATTCTGCCACTGACCCCGTCCTCGGGTCATGACAGAAAAATTGGTATCAGAGCATTTGGTTTTTTTTTTTAAAAAAAAAAACTTGGACCGTGTCACCCATTAAACTAGAATTATTTTCTTTTCTTAAAGCGATCGTGTATCAACATCATTTTACTAATACATCGGACATATCAAATACAGACTAGAAAGATGCCTCCTCGAAGAGAGACAAGGAATACCTCACCTGAAGTACCACCACCACAACCTCAAGCACCACCTACTCCGGTCCCGGTAACGATTATCCAACAAGCTTTTCAGAGACTACCCGGTTTTGGTGAACAAACACATGAGGCTAGGCGAGCCAAAAACTTTAATCAATTTTGTAAGTTGAACCTGCCTAACTTTTATGAAAGGCACGACCCTCTTGCTGCAATGAGATGGTTGCAGGAAGTACAGTAGAAATTTGAGACATTGGATGTGCCTGAAGAGTATAAAGTGAGTTTTGCTGTTTACTTACTCCAAGATGCAGCAGATCAATGGTGGAACACTATTAGACAAACTCAAGATATAAGAAACATGGCATAAGAGCAATTTGAGGAATTATTCAAAGGGAATTATGCCAATGAAGACCATGTGGTAGAGATGCTTAATCAATACAATGCCCTGTATCAAGGGAATATGACTGTTGATGAGTATTATGCAAGGTTTCTCAAACTCTCTCAGTATGCCTTTGTACCAGGAACTGATCCTAAACTTCAAGTAGTCCAATTTAGATCACATTTGAGACATGACATCAAGAGTAAGGTGGCGGTTTTCCCAGTCACTTCTCTTATAGATGTTGTATCTACAGCCCAGAGGGCAGAGTCTCAGTTAGCCGAAAAACAGTCAAGAAATAACAAGGCCACATATGGAGGAAGTAACAAGAAAATGAATGAGAAAAACTAAAGCTAGTGGCAGGGACAAGGGTCCCAAAGCATAGGCAATAGCAGTGGTTAGAGTGGATCTTTCGGTGGTTCTCGTTTTACACCTTATGGATGTCACAACTGTGGTCAAGTGGGTCATTTCAGGAGGAATTGCCCTAAGCTTATGCAAAACTCTCCACCTTCTGCTAAAGGACCCCTCAGGAGTCAGTCAGCCTCAACAGCTATTTCCAGTCAACAGACCAGACCAGCTCAATTCCCGAACTCGACTTCAGCTTTTACCTCCCTATGTCAACAATAACAATTCAAGCCACCATACCAGCATCAATATCGGCCTCAAGGTCCTGGCTACACTACAAGACATCAAACTCCACAAGCTTCAGGAACTTATGGAGGATATGTACAACCAAGTAGCAACAACCCTAGAGCGAGTAGCAGTAACCCTGGTAAGGGAAGAGGAGATAAAGGAAAAGGGAAAGCTCAGGTTTATGCAATCACCGAGATAAAGGACTATGGGCAGCCTGGAAATGGAGTAGGCCATAGTATGATCTTACTCTCTCACACTTGGACTCATGTATTGTTTGATACTGGTGCTTCGCATTCCTTTATATCTGTGCTATTTGCTAGTATGTTGGGTTTGAAATTTGAGACTTTTGATCCTCCTTTGAACTTAGATACCCTTTTAAGGAATATTGTTAGTGTGTCTACTATGTGCAAGTCTTGTTGTATCATAATTGATGGTTATAAACTATTAGCTGATTTGATTTTGATACCAATGGACCAATTTGATGTGATTCTTGGTATGGACTGGTTGTCAAAATATCGAACTATAGTTAATTATCATAGTAAGAAGGTCACCCTTTATTCAGAAAAGGGCATACGGTTGTGTATCAAGCTCATTTGAATTCTGTGAGGTCTAACGCTCTTCTCAAAGTATGCATTAGAGGGAGGAGGAAATTAGAGTGTTATGGAAGTTTGTTCGCCATGGGTAGTGAGATAGGAACCATAGACCAATATCTATTGATATCAGTGGTTAGTGATTTTATAGATGTACTGAAGATCAATAGGACTTTTGAAAGATTTCAATGCAAGGTTAGGGTGTGGGTAAAAAGATAAGGCAAACTTTTAAGGTTTGAACACCCCAGAGCATAAAAGTTTTAATCCATGATTTTATTTCCTTAAAAACCCCGAAGTAAGATTGTAAAGCTTCCCCCAAACTTAGCTTTTGCTCTAATGACTCCTGTTATAAGCAGAGCTTTCAACACGTTGCCATACCCTCTAGTCGAGTCTACCTTCCATTTTTTTTTAACCCAATTGAGGGTATGGCCATTTTTAATAATAAACATTTTTAATAATAAACATACTTTCACCACTCATTCATCGATCACCCAATTTTTCACAGTAATCCCCTCAATAATGACATGTGCTCATAGAGTTGGTTGAGGGTTTGGTAAATGAAAAGAAGCTAGGCTCAAAGTGTCAAAGTCAAGGAAAATGATTTTAAGGTGGGCTTGAAAAGGCTCAATCGCTCTAAAGATAGCCTATATCATGTCTCTAGCAAAGCTTAGCCTATGATTTCGCCTCAAATGGTCTTCAAGCAAGTTCTAGAGTTTGGTGAGATCTCAAAGAAACAACTTATTTACATAAACTTCCTCTAGACATCAGAAGATAGAGAGTGCAAGGCTACGTGCTAAAAAATACGCAATAAAATTTCAAGAAAGCATAAACCCAAATAGAGTCAAGCACACAGATTAAATCAATATCTAAAATTATCCAAGACCTACTTCCATGCAATCAAATTTCGTATAATAAGCCTAAAAAGGGTGAATAAACTTTTTCTTTTTGATACTAAATAAAGAAAAACAAAAACACACTAAATAAAAAAAAATAAAAGCACTCCCCCAAACTTAAAACAGACATTGTCCTCAATGGAGAAAATAAAAATGAGGAAATGGAAAAGAGAACTCCCCTAAAGAAGACATCAGACATCTTCGCCTTCATCACCTTGGGGGGGAGTGGAGGTCCAGGCTGGTAGGGCAGAAACTAAGATGGTGCAAGAAAGGACACACTACCGAGGGTAGTGTTAAGCAAACAATTGATAAACAGCTGCACCAGCGCTTCATTGAACTGCACCTGGTACTGGAAACTTTGCTCCTGGTAGGTAGCAAACTGATGGAATTGGTGTTCGAAGTTGCCCTACCATTATCGGTGAGCCAATAGAGTCTGCTGCATTTGATTCATCTGGTCCCTCATCTCAGTGATCTGTCCAACCTAGTCCACGGAACTGGCCCTGGTCTTGGGTGGTGGTGGAGTGGAGGGCCAATTGTTTGAGGTGGCTCTGTGGCATCTTGCCGAAGATGCTCTAACTCCTCTTGTGACAGGATATGGTAGTGGGAAATGATAGTCCAGATCAGGGCATCTTTAGTATGTATAGTGACTTCACCTGGTTGAGTGGGTACATAAGCTTGGCGACAAAGCTCGTAGATCAAAGAGGGGTGACCCAGACCCGCAACAGTGCTACCTCTAGCTATATGGAGAATGGAGCTCTAGATGACCTTTCCAACATCAATAGTCAAACACTTCAGGATGGCATAGTTAAGGGCAGCCCATTCTTTGGTGACTCCACTAATATTACTGGAAGGAAGAAGTTTGGCAGAGATGAAATAATGCATGGCATTAGCATTTCTGCGTAGGCTCGCAGTTGGGAAATTGATCACATCAGTTTGAGAACACTTCCACCTCATGCCTGGGTAGGTGAGGAATTGGATGACTGCTTTAGGATCAAAACCATCTTCCCAAAGCTTAGAATAACCATCATCATCAATATCCAGAAGGTGGTAGAACTTGTTGATGGTGGAGCGGTCAAAAGGCACCTATTTGCCTCTAATAAAGGCCCTAAGGTTGGTGTGTTGATATGCATTAGCGTAGAATTCAGCCACCACCTGATGTGTAGTAGGTGGTAGTTGCTTTGTAAATTCTTCCCAACCCTTTTTTTCAATAATAGCTTCAATTTCATCACCTGGGTTGACAAAACCTCTTTCTTTGATAGGTCTTTTGTGTGTCATTAACTTATGGAACCTATCCTCTGCTTCAGCACTAATAAACAGCTTCTTATCATAAGAAGATGAAGAGGAGGCAGTGGTTTTCTTTCTCTTTTTCGGTGCCATGGTCACGAAAAAACAAAATTGCAAGGTAAGAGCACCAAAATCACCACACAAAAAATACTCTCAACAGTGCATACTAGACAAGAGGCCCAAAATGAATTCAGAAAACTCACACTGTAAGCAAATGTCACCACAATAAAAAATTGCCAATACATAAGGAATATGCCGCTGCATAGTGTATGGTGAAGAAGCCCCCAAGTGATTCCCCAATTAGCCACCAAAGTCACAAAGTCATTAATCTTCAAGATTCACAAGCTTAGAAACTAGGCACCCCAAATCATGAAGCAAAGAGTCTACAATATTCACTTTTCAAAAATGAATAGAAATTAATTCCCAAAAGACCCAAAAATCAGAATTCAAACCAAGGAAAGTCATTGGAGAATTACATCAAATACCTTGGGCGCATACTCCATTTGTGCAAAAACCAACTTCTCTCAATTCTATTACAAGTACACAATTCAATAAAACCCAAGGAGAAGGAGAGAAAACCAATTATGCACAGAATGTTCCACAAAAAATTTACTAGAATCGAAGCAAGAGCTTAATTGGTAATGAGGATCTGCTTAAGTTCTTCAATGGTAGAAAATGGGAAATAGGCATGTGTAACTCATGAAAGTTTCCAAGTCCTTGTGAATAAGGTGAAAGAGAAGGATGAGTGAAGGAGATGGAAATGTTCTTTTGGGTTTTTGGAAATCAAATGGTGCAGTTAGGTTGAGAGGTGGGGCAGATTGGAGAAAGAGAAAGAGGTGAAAATGAGATAGAAAAACGAGTTTTGGTCATTTGACCAGAACCGATGGCGCAACAGCACTGTATATGCAGCACCGCGGCAATGTCTCAAAATTTTTTTATTGTTTTTAATAGAATTTTTTTTTTTAATAGATTTATTTTTTTTTTTGGAAACTAGGGTGGGCAGCGCCGCGAGCACCACAGCACTTGAGTCTCTGGAAGTTTTCCAGAGAGCTTAGAGCTGCGGCGTTGTGAACAGAGCGCCATAGCATTGTGAACAGAGCGATGCGGCGCACTGCTTGTCTGGGACAAAAAACACCAAATTGACCTATTTTCAGGTCTAACTTCAACAAAATACAAGGAACACACCCCCAAACTCATTTTTATCCCCAAAACAATAGAATTATAGAAAATAAAATGAAACAAAAGGCACGAATTGGGTTACCTCCCACTTAGTGCTTGGTTTACACGTCCTCAGTCTGACTTCAAAATCTTCAATTTGGATCCCCAGGGGATTTCCTCAACAATTCTTGGCTCGCCTCTATAGTAATATTTGAGACGTTGTCTATTTACCTGAAACTAGATCCATTTTTTGCCTTCAACTCAATAGCTCCGAATGGGAAAACTTGGTGAACAGACCGGACCATCTTGACTTGAGCTTCCCGAGAAATAGCTTGAGTCTTAAATTTAAAAAGAAGGACTTGAGTCTTCAATTGAAAAGGAGGACTTGCTGCCCTAGTTTAAACTCTCAACTTAAGATCATCTTGTCGTGCCATTTCTTCGTCCGTTCCTTATAAATCCTTGCATTCTCATATACTTCATTCCGGAAATCTTCCAATTCATTGAGTTGTAATAATCTTTGTTCTCTGGAGGCCTTCAAATAAAATTTCAACTTTTTGATTGCCCAGAATGCTTTGTGTTCCAGCTCAACGAGTAAGTGACAAGCTTTTCCAAACACTAATCAGTAAGGTGACATACCGATTGGTGTCTTAAAAGCCGTCCTATATGCCTATAAGGCATCTTCGAGCTTGGATAACCAATCCTTCCGGTTAGTACTCACTATTTTCTCCAAGATTTGCTTCACTTCCCGGTTTGATATTTCAGCTTACCCATTGGATTGAGGGTGATATCCAAGCGCCACTTTGTGTCTTACTCCATAGTGATCTAAGAGAGAATTAAATAATTTGTTACAAAAATGCGTACCTTCGTCACTTACAATTGCTTTTGGAGTGCCAAACCAGGTAAATATGTTCTTGTGAAGGAACTTCAAACACCACCTGGGCATCATTTGTTGACGTGGCTATTGCTTCAACCCACTTTGATACATAATCTACCACTAACAAAATGTATTGATTTCCAAATGATGGAGGAAAGGGACCCATAAAATCTATTCCCTACAAATCAAAAATCTCAATTTCAAACATGTTAGTCAAAGGAAGTTCATGGCATCTTGAAATATTCCCCGTTCTTCGACATTGGTCAGAAGTTTTCACAAAAGTATAACAATCACTAAAAAGAGATGATTAATAAAAACCAGATTGCAATACCTCTGCGACGGTCCTTGTTGGACCGAAATGATCTCCATAAACCGATGCATGACAAGCAAGGAGAATGTCTCGAACTTCTTCTTGTGGGATGCATCGTCAGATTATTTGTTCCGAGCACGTCTTGAATAGAATTGAATCGTCCCAAAAATAGCTTTTCACATCATAAAGAAACTCTCTCTTTTGTTGGCTGGACATACCTGGTGGCAGCACTTTATAAGCAAGAAAATTAACAATGTCAGCAAACCAAGGAAGACTTACCTCTGCTCCAAAAAATTGTTCATCCGGGAAGACTTCATTGATATTCAAACAATCTTCCGCTTCATCAACTTCTAGTCTTGAAAGATGATCCGCTACAACATTTTTGCTCCCCTTTTTGTCACAAATTTCCACATCAAATTCTTGGAGCAAGAGGATGCACCTTATCAATTAGGGTTTGGCATCATTTTTTACAAACAAGTATCAAATAGCGACATGATCCGTATACACAATCACCTTGGACCTAATAATATATGATTGAAACTTGTCACAAGCATAAACCACTGCCAACATCTCCTTCTCGGTAGTAGTGTAATTCTCTTGAGCATCATTGAGGGTATGACTAGCATAATAAATGGAGTGAAAAATCTTTTTTTTCGTTGGCCAAGTACCGTACCAACGACACAGTCACTCACATCACACATGATCTCGAAAGGTTCATTCCACACGGGTGCAACAACTATAGGAGCCAAAGTTAACTTCTCCTTGATAGCATTAAAAGCAACCAAACAAACATCATCAAAGATAAATAGAGCATATTTCTCAAGTAAATTACTCAAAAGTTTAGCTATCTTTGAGAAATCTTTGATAAACCTTTGGTAAAACCCTGCATGCCCAAGAAAACTTTGAATACTCTTCACATTTTTCGATGGAGGAAGTTTTTCTATCACCTTAATTTTAGTCCGGTCTACCTCAATACCCTTAGAAGATATCCTATGGCCAAGGACAATGCCTTCCCTAACCATAAAATGACATTTTTCCCAATTGAGTATAAGGTTCTTTTCCTCAAACCGCTGCAACACAGGAGCTAAATTATGCAGGCAATGGTCAAAAGTAGAACCAAACATCGAAAAATCATCTATGAAACCTCCATAATTTCCTCAATCATATCCAAAAAAATAGCCATCATGCAACGTTGAAAAGTAGCAGGAGCATTACATAAACCAAAAGGCACTAGGGGAAAAGCAAACATACTGTAAGGACAAGTGAATATAGTCTTCTCTTGATCCTCCAGTGCGATAGTAATTTGATTATAACCCGAATAGCCATCAAGGAAGCAATAATAATTATATCTCGCCAACTGGTCAAGTATTTGGTCAATGAATAGAAGTGGAAAGTGGTCTTTTCGGGTTGCCTTATTCAACTTACAGTAGTCAATACAAACTCGCCTCCCCATTACTGTTCTTGAAGGAATAAGTTCATTTTTTTCATGTTTTATCACCGTCATTCCTCCCTTTTTTGGAACCACTTGAACTGGGCTCACCTAAGAACCATCAGAGATGGCATAAATGATTCCCGCATTAAGAAGCTTTAATACCTCGGCTTTCACAACTTCCTTCATAGCTGGATTTAACCTCATTTGATGCTCAATGGATGGTTTAAAAGTCTCCTCTATCAAAATCTTGTGCATGCATATAGTAGGGCTAATACCCTTGATATTAGAAATAGATCAATCCAATGCACTTCTATGTACCCTCAAGACACCAAGGAGCTTGTCTTCCTCTTCTTGACTCAAGGATAAGGAAATAATGACTGGGAATTTAGAGTCCTTACCCAAAAATGCATAATGAAGGTAATTAGGTAATTGTTTCAAAACTAGCCTATTTGTAGTTGTGCTAATAATTTCACCCCCCCTTTTTGGGTTCCTCAATAGGGCAAATCAGCATACACACATCATCGTGACCATTAGGCTTAGTCTCTGTAGGCAAATCATCAAAATCAAGCATACAATTGGCATGTTCCTCATTAATACCGTAATAAGATTCATCAAATTCTGTAGTAGGAAGTATTCCTTTCCAGAAATAAGAGTTCATAAGACAATGCTCCAATGGGTCACATGATAATACATCATGAATAACATTCCTCACACAATAATCAAGCACATCA
Organism: Parasponia andersonii; assembly: GCA_002914805.1. Taxonomy (NCBI): domain Eukaryota; kingdom Viridiplantae; phylum Streptophyta; class Magnoliopsida; order Rosales; family Cannabaceae; genus Trema; species Trema andersonii. The sequence goes on from JXTB01000384.1 coordinate 353,397, forward strand.
AGTCGATTGCAAGAATGAACTTCATTTGGAAATTTCAAATTATAGTAAAGATTGAATTGTACCTCTTCGTCATTCACCCGGAGTGTTAGCTTCCCACTATGTACATCAATAAGCACTCTTCCAGTAGCCAAAAATGGACGACCAAGAATAATTGGTATTTCCCAATACTCCTCCATATTAAGAACCACAAAGTCAACCAGAAAGATAAACGTGTCAATTTTCACTAAGACATCTTCAATAATACCCTTAGGATAAGTAAGAGATCGATCCGCCATTTGTAGAGTAATAGTGGTAGGCTTGACTTCACCAAGTCCTAACTTTTTGAACATGGATAATGGCATGAGCTTTATACTAGCTCCTAAGTCACAAAGGGCCTTTTCAAAAGTAGAACTCCCAATGGTGCACGATAAGGTAAAACTACATGGATCTTTCAACTTTTGTGGTAATTTCCTTTGGAGGATAGCACTACACTCCTCTGTCAATTTGACTGTTTCATAATCCTCCAATCTTCTCTTCTTTGACATCACATCTTTCATGAATTTCACATAATTGGACATTTGCTCCAAAGCATCCACAAAAGGAATATTGATGTGCAACTTCTTGAAAATCTCAATAAATTTAGCAATTTGAGAATCAAGTTTCTTCTTTTGGAATCTTTGGAGATATGGCAAAGGTGTATTGATGAGAGGTGGATTGTCCAGCAATGAAATAGACTTCGGCTTCAAAATTATCTCACTTGGTTCTTCACCAACATCTTCTTTTGCTTCATAAAACATACTTGCTTTTTGCTATGGGGCTTCAACTTCTTTCCCGCTTCTAAGAGTAATGGCCTTGCAATGATATTTTGGATTAGTCTCTGTATCATTAGGAAACTTTCCGGATATTTGCCCCTTGATTGAATTTGCTAGTTGCCCAATTTGCACTTCCAACGACTTTATGGTTGCATTCATATTGTTGCAATGATTTTCAATGTTGTCAAGGCAAGCTTCATATTTTTTAAATCTCCCTCTAGTCTCCATAATAAAAGTGCTCAAGATGTCCTCCAAAGATGGTTTCTTTTCCGCCACCGATTGATTAAGTCCAGATGGTGGTTGCAAGACATTCCTATTGTTAGTATAGGAGAAGTTTTCATGATTACAAAGGCCCGGATGGTAATGAGTAGGCAAATTGTTTAACATGTTGTTGCCCCGATAGTTGAAATTCCAGTTGTTCAAGTAGTTCACTTGTCCAAGATCACCTCCATCATTTCCAAAGGAAGCATTAGACACTCCCATGGATTCTCTACTCGATTGAGCTTTTCTAGTGGTCAAGATGGAAATTTGACTTGTCAAGGTCGATACTTGAGCAGTAAGATTGGTGATAGGATCAACTTCATTAACATTAGCTATCCTATTCAAGATTGACCACTCATTAGGCCATTGATAATTATTAGACGCCATCTCCTCCAACAATAATTGAGCTTCATCGACAGTTTTAGATAAAAGAGTACCGTCAGCCACCGCATCAACTATCGTCCTTGTTTGCCCATTCAATCCATTGAAGAAAAGTTGAATTTGGAACCAATCTTGGTACCCATGTTGAGGACACTTCCAGATTAAATCCTTGAATCTCTCCCATGCTTCATAGACTGATTCAAAGTCCAATTATCAGAATTAGGCTATCTCACCACATAGTTGAGAGGTCTTCGAAAGAGGAAAGAACTTCGATAAGAATTGTTAAGCCATGTTTTCCCATATTGCAACACATTCTGGTTGTAAAGATTGTAGCCATCCCCTCGCCTTGTCCTTAAGAGAGAAAGGGAACAAGTGCAAGCGAATGAAGTCCTCCGAAATGCCATTCACCTTGATAGTGTCACAAATCTCCAAGAACATAGCCAAATGTACATTCGGGCCTTCACTAGGCAAACCACCATATTGATTTTGTTGAACCATGTTGATGAGAGCCAGTTTCAACTCAAAATTGTTGGTATTGATGGTTTACCTCTGAATTCCTAAATAATTCTCGTTGACCACGGGCTTAAAATAATCTCTTAAGGCTCGAGCTTGTTGAGGATTATTAGGTTCTTCTACCATCGTTTGAGCCCTTTGTTATCTTCTTTGGTGCCTTAGCCTTCTACAAGTACGTTCAATCTCGAAATCAAGTGGTAATGATTCCGAGCTATGAGCTCTTCGCATAAGCCACAAATAAACAACACCTATCAAGTAAAAAGAATGGAAACAAAATAAGAGAAAAGAATAAGAATTCTAAATTAAAATCAAGATTACTTGGTAATGATATTAGTAATAATTCAATTGCAAATCCCCGGCAACGGCGGCAAAAACTTGTTATATTAAGAGTATATACGTAAATTATACCACAAGTATATGGTATCAAGTTTTGTAGTAAAATAGTAAATAGGGTTGTCGAATCTACAGGGATTGAAATTAAATTCCACCAAGTACCGTAATTGAGTAATCTTAATTTTATCTAGATAATTCAATTAAATGGTGATACTTGGATGACTAAACTAGAATAGAAAGATACACAAATTAAAGAACAATTGGAACTAAGGAAAGATGGAATGTAGTAAAGGGACTAACAATATGGTAAAAAAATGCTAGAGATTTGATTTCACTTGACTATCCCCTATGTCTTTCAATTCTCAATGCCACTAGAACTCAATTCCCAAAATGATTATAAGTTAGAGCTCTCAAGCAATTCCACTCTCTTTTTCAAGAATGAATAGAAAACTACCCCTAATTCTCAATTTCAATATCTCTATCTAAAATTGACAAATTAAAGGTTCATTAAGTCTAATAGCTCTTAAATGAACTTCAAATGTTAAATAGTTTTTCTCAAACTCTATCTAATTCTACGTTGTGTAACTCTACACCCAATTCTACAATTTTACTTTCTCAAATCAAAATTCTAGAATCATCAACATCCTGAAAGTGGCCAATCAAATGAGAAGCAATAAGAACAAGAGTGACACAAATAACCAAATGGATAATTCATAAAATCAACATTGATATTCAAGACATAGGTTCAAGTCAAATTTTATCATACCTCTAGACAAGAATCTTAGTTCATGATAGAAAATAACAAACACAATCTAACAAAAATCAACATTGGAAGAATAAAAATCAACATTGAAAGAACAAAAGGAAGAGAAGAAGAACTCTTTTTGGAATGGTGAGATTCTCTTTACATGCTCTTCTCTCCCCTTCTTTCTCCTTGAAAGCTGCTAAAAAACTCCAGAAAATGTCCCCCCAAGATGTCCCTTTCGGATCCCCAAAAGGTCCTTTAAGTACTCCCTTGGCGGCTAGGTCAAAACTGGCCAAAAAGTGCCAGAACACGTGATAATGCTGCGGTGCTGAACAAACTACCAAAAAGCGACCAAATGGTAGCGCCGCGATGCTAGCTTTGTAGCACCGCAGAGATGGGCAGAAAAAAAGGTAGCACCGCGGTGCTGCATATGTAGAGCCGTGGTGCTTGAGGTTCTGGAAAAACTTCCAGAACCTTTAGCACCACGGTAGTTGGGACCCTACTCAAAAATGCCACAATTACACTTAGCCATCTTGGTAGTTCTCTCCAATGCTTCTAGAGGTATTTGAATCCTAAGAAAAATAAATAAAAACAAAATCAAAGATAGAAAATAAGGAAAACAAGCAAATAAGAAGATAAAAACAAGGCCAAGTAAGTGAACAAAAATTTCACTTATCACGTACCTCTGACCCCCAAAATTTCTAAGATGTTCTCCCATGGTATCTAGACCCTATTTAGCGAAGGGCCAGGGAGTTATGATTGAATGGAGTTCTTCTGCAAGTTGATGCTTTAGTGGGGTGAACCATTGACACTTGTCACACTTCTTGATAAATTGAACTACCTCAGTCATTATGTACGACCAAAAATATCCTACAGTTAGAGCCTTGTGGGGAAGGCTCTGTCTACCAGAATAGTTATCGCATACTCCCTTATGAATCTCCTCCATTGGTTTTCGCTCTTCTATTGGCCCTATACACCTCAGAATCGACCTCATGGCTGACTTTCTATATAATTGGCCTTTCACCATTGCATATTGGGCTGCCTTCACCCTGATCGATCTCGCTTTAATTAGGTCTTCTGGTAGTTTTCCCTCAGTCAGGTACTAGGTAATTGACATCATCCAGCACTCAACTTCAGGTTTTGTCATGAACACGTGGAATGCGAGATTTTCTTCAAGGTCTCTTGCATATTTGTCCTCTAGCAGCACTTCTGTATACTTAACTATCTTTCCCAACAAAGCATTCTTAGCAAGTTCGTCAGCCTTCTGGTTTATTTCTCTAGGGATCTACACGATATCAAACTCAATAAAGTGAATCTTTATCCTTATTATTTTTTAGAAGTACTTGTGTAACTTCAGCTCTTTCACTTTGAAGTCTCCTTTTATCTAACTCACTATTAGTTGTGAATCGGACTTTACTATAATGCTTCATACTCTGAAGTATGTAGCTAGGTCCAGATCTTGCAACAATACTTCATATTCCACCTCGTTGTTGGTTGCTTGGTACTTTAGTCTAAAGGCTCTTTCTATCTTAATCTATGCGGAGGTCTATGGAACTATTCTGATGCTAGTCCCTGACGTATTTGTGGACCCGTTAGTGTAAAGGATCTAGGTGAAGCTAGAACCTGGGGGTATTTGTTCTGGGCTTTGTGGCTCACTGAAGGACTGGATCTCTACCAAGAAGTCTTCCATGACCTGACCTTTCTTAGCTATTCTTGCCTGATACTCGATGTTATATATCCATAATTCAATGGTCCATTTGGTCAGACACCATGACAAATCCGACTTAGCCAAATTCTATCGAATGGGAAAATCTATGTATACTATGATTGGGTGGGCCTTGAAGTATTGCCTTAATCTCTTCTTTGCATTTACCAAGGCTAGGACCAAGTTTTCAGCAATGATGTATCGTGTCTTTATGTCCAGAAGTGTTCGATTCACGTAAAACACAGGCTTCTATTTACTTTCCTTTTCGATGAATAGTACTGTGTTGACTATTACATCAAACACTGCTAAATAAGCATTTAAATATTGTCCTTCCTTCGGAGACGATAGAATAGGTAGGCAACTCAAATACTCTTTGAGATCTGTTAATGCCTTAATCCTATTCTTCACCCCAGGCTGCTGAAAAGATTTTTTTGATACATTGAAAGAAAAGCCAGCATCAGTCTGACATTTTGGACATTAAGCGACTGATTGCTACTCCATTGAGACACTGAACCTCTCTGATAGTCGAGGGCCTTGTTATATCTGCAATTGATGACAACTAGGTTGAGTTGGCTTCTATGCCTCTTCTGCTTACTATATGTCCAAGGAATTAGCCGAATGATACCCCGAAAGTATACTTCTTGGGGTTCAAGCATATTTGATAATGTCTCAAAATTTAGAAACATTCTTCGAAATGGCCTAAATGGTCCCTTGCCTCCTTAATCTTCACAACTATGTTATCGATATATACTTTCATTATTTTTCCCAGTATCTCGACAAACATTTTATTCATTGGCCTTGTAATATCCAGAATTCACAATGACACCTGTTTCCTCACATAATTAAAGAGCCAATAATAACATGATGGTATAATATTGTTTTTACATATATAAATGCATTTAAGTATAAATAGTTTTGAGTATTCATTTTACTATATTGGTTGTTTTATAATCCTTGTTTGTTAAGTAAGTTTGTAGTGAAATGCTCAAGATATGCTCTTTGGTACAAATATGACGTGTATTTAATTGACAACTCTAAACATGACTTTTGGATTTAAGTAATTTTAAGTTGATATATGATATTGATTATTAGTGCTTCATTACCATAAGTAGAAAATTTCATGCTTAGCTAACCATTAGTTGTGTCAAGTTATTTTAAATAATGATTGAGTTCGTAGTTCATTATGCAATTTTTTATGTGGACCGGGCATTTATTTTAGGATATTTAATTGTCTGATTATGTTTCAATATTTAATAATTATAAGTATTACTTATAAAAAAAAAAATGGGGGAAACAACCGACTTAGGTGAAGTCGGCAATTTCTCGAGTATTTTTATAAATTTCTAGTCATTCTTTAAGCTGCTATAATTTAACCACTACACGACCAGAGCACTTTCACATTCTCAAAAACTTTTTTTGACTTTTTCTTCTCCACTATAGCACTTGAACACGACCATAAGTTCAGGGGAATAAGTTAGTTTAACTATCAATTTTTCATAGATATACCAAACTCGGAAGGTATTCCTTGGTGTCTTTATTTTGTGTGTTATTTGTAATTGATTTTAGACTTTTAAATTGAAGCTTATATATACATATATTTGTAATTCGGCCCATGAGAGGCTTGTAGATTTTTTTTTTATTTCTTAGTGTTATCTCACTTATGGTGTGGTGTAACAACTCTGGACCTTATGTTTAATGATTTTTTTTTTAGTTATATATATATATATATATTTTTTCTATTGTTTGTACTATAAGTTTCTGTGTAGTCAACTTAGAAGCTTTATGTATAATTAGCTTGGAAAATTTATAGTGTAATAAATGCATTTATGAAGTTAAATTTGAGTATTTGTTATTCCTTCCTTAGTTCGCTTATGTGTATTAGTGGGATTTATTATGGGAATTGAACAGTAGAAATTGTTATCACACGTACACTACTCTCATAGTTGTGATTATTAATAGCAGAGGATTCTAATTTCTAAAATTTGTGTGCTTATGATGTTATTTTAGTGTCTTATAGAGGACTTTCCTACTCCAAGAAAATTAACATGCAGTGAGTTAATATATGGATGTTGTTTACTTGGGTTTGATGGGATTATAAACTTTGAGATGGGAAACATGAATTGAAGGCTTGATTGATTGGTGTATACTATTATTTTTACTTTTTGCTTTAAGGTATATGGGTATATATATATATATATATATTTATATATATGAAGGTTTTTTTTTAGTCAAAAACTAGAATTTGTACCATTATGAGCTTGGTAATTAAAGAATCTTTTATTGATAAAATATTAGGAACACATCAGTTGTTTCTTGAGCAAAGAGCATTTCGCAAATAACGATTTGAAAATCTCGGAATTGAAGTAACGTTACACCTGTAATGTAAGAAATTCTCTATTTCTATGAATCTGTAGAATCTGTCAATATGTGTATATACATATTTGTCATTCAGCTTTGTATGAGACATTAACACGTGGTGTATTTATATTGTCTAACGAGTATCGGTGAATAGGGTGCGAACGGGCCAGCACCCAAATATATGATGTGGTTCCTTCGAGAACACTCTGGTCCTTTCGGGGACACTATGGTTCCTTCGGGAACACTCTGACGGCGATATGGGGTGGACCTCTGCTGTATACAGAGGAGATTTTTCTGGGGCTCGAGACCTCCGTATAACTCATGATATGTTATACGTTCTCTAAGTGGCTCAGTATTCAATTCACGGTCTTGTCAGGCAATACAGTATACGCTGGGATCCCAATCATATGATTATCTGTTTCACATTATATACATTCTACTTCTGCATATGCTACTTACTGAGTTTTATACTCATAAATATTCTTATATTACAGAAGGTACTGCTGATATGTGAGTTTGGAGGAGGAGCGCAGACTTTCTGACCGCGGTTTGTATATATAAGTATTTTGACGCTGTGGTTTCCTGATAGAGAATTTTGTATCTATTTTGAGTATGTATATATTATGTATATTTTTATGAGAGGTTCACTTTATGAGTATGTCTATATGTAAATGTTACACTATATGTAATTATGAGTGTGTTTTTCTTTGTCTGTCAAGGAAAAAAAAGTTTAACTTTCCACTAATTTACTAGTTCTAAATCGAGTAGCATCTCCCGATTTCGTTAAATAATTATACAAAAACTCTTACATATGTGTGTGGAATTGGAGGATGTTACAAGCCTCTAGTAGATTGCCCCTGCATTTTTCAGACTGAAGGGCATGCGTTTATAACGGTACAGATCCCGTTTCGTGATGAACATTGTGTGAATCTAATCTTTGTCGTACAATGGGATCTGATTATATTTGGAGTAGACATCTAAGAAGCTCATCCTATTAAAACCAGCTGTAGCATCAACTATCTGATCAATCTTTGGTAAGGGAAAACTGTCTTTTGGGAAAGCCTTGTTTAGGTCAGTAAAATCTATATAGGTCTGATCATCTCCATTCTTCTTTTTCACTACTACTGGGTTAGAGATCCAGCAGGAGTATACGCATTCTATGATTAAGTTATTTTTCAACAGCTTGCCTACCTCTTTATTAATGGCTCTATTTTTCTTCAGCGCAAATCTTCTAGGCTTCTGTTTGACTGGAGGTAAATTTGGATCAATGTTCAATTGATAGCAGGTGTGCATAGGGTCTATATCTGGCATATCATTATGGGACCACACAATAACATCCTTGTTTAGCCTCAAGAACTCTACCAGTTTATTTCTCTTCTTCTGGTAGCAGGACCCCGACCAGCAATACTTTCTCTGGGTCTGACCCTTCCAAAGGAATTGTTGTAAGTTCTTCGATCATGGTTTCTGGCTTGTTAGATTCTTCTTCTATTCGCTTTATGTAGGTTGGTAGACGGTTCTTTAATTGCTATTTGTCTATCACTGAGATGCTTGCTACTTCTTTAGGCCTTTTCAAAGTAGTTGAAAAGCATTTCTTTACAAAAGCTTAGTCTTGTCTGATGTCTATTGTATAAGTTCCATTCTTCGACTAATACCTTAATACTTGGTGAAAGGTCGATGCGACTCCGTGTATGGCATGTATCCATCCTCTTCCCATAATAGCATTAAAGGAGGACTGGTAATCGATAATGATAAAGTCCACTTCTAGGCATCATTTTGCTGCAATGACTTTCAATGTTACGATGCCTAATAAACTGACCCAGCTGCTGTTAAAGGCGAATAGCGGTTGAGTGGTTGGTCTAACTATGCTCTTGTTCAAACCTATGTTCTTGAAGGTGCTCAGAAACAGGACGTCAGCGCTATTCTCGCCATCAACCAAAACCCTTACAACTATCGAAACATTAATCTGTAGTTTGATTACCAAAGAGTTATCAATCTATAGTTTGGGTGATGGCAATCAGCACGGAGGAGGCGTAGCTTTCTTTCGTCGTTAAATGATTAACGAAATGGCCCAAGCTCTTCAAGTGCTTTACACTCTCTTTAGTTCTCTTCTCTAGCTTCGCTTTTTTCTCCTGATCCTGAGTCTGCTCTGACCTCTCTATAATCATTGGGACTATCCTTTAGGATTGCTCCCCTAACCCTGAGACTTGGGTCTGCTTTCTCTTATCTTGACTACCAATACCTTTTTTGGACTGATTCTATTTGCCTTTACATATTGTTTTAACTTTCCAGCTTGAATGGCCATCATGACCTGTGCGTAAAGGATTCAGCAATGAATAGTCTCGTGTCCATAGTCTCAGTGAAATTAGCAACATTTATTCTTGTTTTTCATATTACCTGGGACGTTGGATTTGGAAGGGTCTTTAAAAATGCCCTTATCTTTATTCTAGAAGAATATCACATCGGTAGTGGCCTTGAGCTCAAACTTGGGCAATACGAGCTGGCTCCTAGGTCTATGCAGGCCTCTTTGTCCCCTGCATTTATGTCTCTAGGGTTTGTGTTGGTGTCACTGTTGTGATGGCCGTAGAAGCTTTGTGCGCCTTCTGATGGCTCTCCAATACTCTAAAGACCCCTTCTAATTTTGCCAATACGTCAGACATGTCATATGATAAATACAAGAGTAAATGATCAGACATCATTGATTCTGGGTGCAAGCCTCTAATAATGTAACTCGCAGCTTGGATTGAGTTTGTGTTGTGTATTTGGGACATCATATCCAAGAAGATGGAATAGAGCTCCCTAGGAGATTCACCCGTAGACTACTCCATATGATCCAGGTCACTCATGGTCTTCTGTGAATCCATTAGACTTCTCTGGGAGCTGTCTGAACTATGATAGGGCTGGACCAACTAACGTGATAGAGTAGACTTTACAAAATACAACGTCATTTTTAGTCTCTAAGGCCATCTTCTACTGGAACTGGTAGACGTGGTCAAGGAGATTTGTCTTTCCCTCAAATAGCTTGAGTGTTAGGGCCCCAAAATCTTTTGAATTAGGTTCCAATTCAATCCAATTGGCAAAGGCAGTACGACTGATTCCCCACACCACCTGTTTTACTAAGTTCGTGGGGGTTTGGCCGTGGTGGGCTCCAGGCCTATGGCTGAGTTCTGCCACAAGAGGAGTCTTCTGAATCACTGTTCTCTTTATCAATAGATTCTAGGAAACAAGTTTGTGATCCTGAGAACAGGGAAAAAGAGGTTAGTAGTCCAATGTCAATGCCTAGTTTCTGTGAGGAGAAAGTTAAGACTGTTGGGTCGTTTCAAAATGCTGGAAAAAGGTCTCAGATTGGTCAATCAGTCTTGAAACCAATTGAAAATCTCCCTCAATGGAAGGAAGATGTCAAAGAGGATAGACCAATCTCACAACTTGTGAAGCATCAAGAGAAGGAGAATATCAGTTCAAAGCCTAGTTTCAAGCTGGAAAATCAAAGTTCAAAATCCAAGTTCAGAAAGCTGCCTAGCAAGAAGTTGGGGTTGACACCAGCCTGCCGAGCTGGTTGGATCAATCAATGAACTATATGTCTACGCCATTTTAAGCCAGATTAGATAGAGCTTTGGACATGGGTATCTGCTGAAGCTGTGGCTTTTTGTTATTGTAGTTTTGAATTAGTTTTTAGCATGTGACTTCTGTTACCGGCGACTACTTGTGCAGTGCATAGCTTTAAACTTATAATGAGCATCATCCCATCACTGCAAAGAGTCATAGACTCGTAATCATACACTTGAACAAATAAACGGTAAACACTGAAAATATATAAGTACTTCCTTGCCTTTATTTCGACAAGAGACTCTCATAACGAAACAAACTGAATAGCAAGCTTTCGGAGTGTGTCACATGAGACAGAATAAATAATAAATACCGACAAATATTGACAGTCAAAGTAATTTACACTGAAAATATATAGGTACAATTGTCATTGATACGTACAAACTGAACAGCTGTCTCCTCCGTCCTTTTCCTAAAGCTTAAACTTCGGGTGGTGTCAAATTATGTCAAAAGGTACATAAACCTATTATAAAGCAGAAAAAGAAGTCAGCAAAAACCAACAACCCATAAATGAAATGACTATTATATTAATATACAAACAAGAACATATATCAATATATCGAAGTAACAAAACTAAAAGATTTGAATTTTCAAAAAGAAAAAAAAAATCTAAAAGATTTGAAGGACACCTCTACATTTGAAAAAATGTAGTTACCACAACCTAAGAAGAAATTGTGGTTACCACAGGCTAATGCCTGCTACCAACTTTAGTTCTAATTACTAACTGTAGATTCTCAATCGTATATTTTATATGTGCATGAAAATTAATAATGGACTGAAAATATACTACCGAAAGAAAAGAAAGAAAAAGTTCAAAAGATCTCTTACTAAAAATACTGACATTAATTAGTAAGGCCGAAATTGTTGAAGGTAAATTCATTAGAGATTAATTCAAGCGAAAAAAAAAAAATCATTAGAGATTAAGGTAACTAAAATTCTATATTGAACGAAAAAGCTTAAAATATATATTTATATATATACATGGAAGAGAGTTTTCAATAGAGATTTTATTTTTGCTCTACGGATTGATGCTTTGACCAAATTAAAACTGGCTTCCAATAGCAAATCAAATTTATATACAACCATTTTATTTTAATTCTTCTAGGAATCCTCTTCGTTCCAATTTTCAATGAGGTAAGAATGAGTTGTTGGAATGACTTTTTTAAAGAAAAAATTTGGAATAGTCTTTTTAGGAAAAAAGTCTGATAACAAAATACTAATTTTTATTAATTTTATTTATATGGCTAGTTTTAAAATTGAAAAAAAAAAAAAGAAAAATCAAACCAATCATTTTATTAGTTTCATCTATATATACGACTACTTTTAAGATATTTATAAAAAGAAATCAAACTTTCATCTACATATATGTATACGACTATTTTCAAGATTATTAAAAACAAAATCATACTTTCATATATAGCACTCTTTAATATCTCCTTTTGTAAATGTTTGGATATGACTTCATGACAAATAAAAAATTAAATGAATAATAATAATAGTTCTAAAAGCTAAGAAAGCCTGTTATCTCATTAGATACCTTTAAGAGCAAGAGAAAATGAAAGAAAGGGGAGAGAATTTATATGACTAGATAAGTTATACGACTACTGTGGTGAAAGAAAATTAGTTTTCATTAAACAATTAACCGAGAAAAAAAAAACATATAGAAAAAAAATTAAAAGTTAAGTAGGTAATAAGTAAAATAAAAAAAAAAAAAAAAGAAAGAGAATTTAGACAACTAAATAAATTATACGACTATTGTGGTCAAAGAAAATTAGTTTGCATTAAACAATTAACCAAGGGAGAAAAAGAGCATATAGAAAAAATAATTAAAAAAAGAAATAAAATATATATATATATATGTATATAATTGTTTTTAACAACAATAAAAGGTAAGGAATGAAAAAAATAAATATAAAAAGAGAACTCAACTATGGAATAGGAATGTAAAAAAAAAAATAGATAAAAAAAAAACTATCAAACTCATCAGGTCAGGTCATAAACAGATTATCCATTCTTAAGTCATAAATATCTTTCTATATTTATATAATTTTTAGTCAAATTAGATTTTTCTAGAAAAATTACTAATATTATTATAAGCATCAGATCAAAATTCAAAGGCTTAAATTAGAGTACAAAATCTCTATTGAAACATCATCTTTTATATATATATATATATATATATATATATATATATATATATATAACCTGAAAAGAAAGAAAATTGTGATCGAGAAATTAAAGAAAAAATAATAATAAGAAGTCTACTCTAATGAACTACTTACAGGAAACATAACATGTATTGGAAAACAGATAGAAGATTACCATGTCTAGATAAAGGATGGGGCTCCAAATGGATTATATGAAATCTTTGGCATTGATAGGCCTAGTCCAACAATCGCCACGTGCTTTTATCTATTGTAACATCTTGAAGAGAAGTGGGGCATGGTTCTCTGTAATTTTGATCTTCCTCATTTGTTAGCTATATCAATTCCTCCAACTGCGAGCACCAAAAGATTGATACCTCTTCCAGACTTGGGGTGAAACCATTATTTAGTATGAACAGTTTCTTCACATTGTCACAGCAATAAATGCTTAAGTATTTAAGAGAAGAAAAGGTGCCAGGCGGCAGTCTTTCAAATCTCTCCCTCTTGAACAGCCCACGTAAGTCCTTCATCTCCTAAAGTTTCAATCTCTCGAGACTTAGAAGGAGAGAAAAGATGCTGGAATATGAGTCAGAAAACAAATGCTCGATCACACCACACCCGTCAATCTCAATGCAATTCAACTTAGTTGCATTGACGAGTGGCACGAGTTGTCATAGATCTCTTGCATTGATGTCGCAATGATATATAAATAGATCGTCAACATCTTCAGGGAGTAATATCCTTTCACTCAGGTTGCATTCTCCTAAGGAGACAATGTTATCGCCTCTTACACCAATACTTGGCACTTCCAAGAGTTTGTAATTGGTAAGTCCTCCCTTCTCCACAAATCTAGCATATTTAGTGAAATTGTAGATGTCGTCTATTAAGACATGAAAAGTCTCCAGCTTTCGAAAATATGCCAACTCTTCTACTTTTATTCTTGGTGTGTACGAGTGACACATAAGTGAGAGATATTGGAGATTGCAAAGCTTGCATAAGACTCCATCTGGCATAAACTTTAATCTGCTACTTCTAAAATCAAGGTATCTTAGTTTGACCAACATCTCCATACCTTGGGGAACTTCATTGATTCCTGCTCCAAAAAAGTCCAACTTTCTCAATCCTTTTAGTTTTGCTAAAGATGGCACATTTTTCAAGTCTTCACATCTTTTCAGCAATAATACAGTAAGATTCACCAAATCTGAGACTGATTCAGGCAGCTTCTTAATTTTAGTGTAGGATAGATCAAGTACATGGAGCCCCGTCATATAAAGAAAAAAATGGTCTGAAACTATGTGTAGAGGATTTTTACAGAGCAACAACGTAAAGAGTGTCAGACACTTTGGTGATTGAATAATACTCGGAGGAATATCTGTTACATTATTGTACATCAATGAAACCTTTACAACGTCATCTTTCCAATACTCTTCATCTGGAATAGAGTTCAACTTCAAACCTGCTTTGACCAAATATCGAGGGCTCTCACTTGTTATTCATAGTGCCATATCTCGTACCAAATCATGCATCGTCACATATCTTGCATCCGTGACTATATCCTTTAATAAGCAAACATTTACAAGATTATTTAGCATAACTTGACCCTTTTTGATCTGAAACTGCCTTGTATTCTTTTCCTCGATAATTTCCTCAGCTTTCAAATATTCAATTAAGGAATCTCTTTTAATCAAACGATCTTCGGGGAATAGTGCACAATACAAAAGACAATTTTGAAGTCTCGTATCATTCAACCGATCATAACTAAATTTCAACCTCTTGAATATTCCATCAGATGTAGATCCCTTTGTACATTCCCTTAATTCTTCTAATGCAATCTCCCACTCATCAACATTTACAGAGCCTTTTAAGCTTCCTGCTACAGTAACAACTGCAAGAGGTAGACCTGCACATTGTTGAACAATCTGCTTCACAACTGCTTTCGAATTCAGGAAAGAGAAAGCATTATGACCAACTATCTCCATGAACAAGTCCAATGCATCATCTTCTGATAGCTGCTCTATTCAGATTGGTTTACAACTCATGTAGTGACAAACATCAAGAGAACGAGTTGTCATTACCAACTTGCATCCATTCTCAAGAGTGGACTCCGATATTCCTACTTCTTTAAGAGAATGTACTTCCCACAAATCATCAAGAATGAGTACATACCTTTTTTAGTATCAAATTTTTTTTGTAGCTTGGCAGCCCTTGTTATTTTATCTTCATCTTTTGAAATATCTACAGCTAACTTGTATGCAATTTTATTTTGTATATTTCTGAGATTAGAATCCTTCGATACAGTTACCCATTAGATTCTTAGTTACATATTAGATTCTTAGTTACATATATTTTCCATATAAAAGAGGAGACACACAGATAAAACTTCTCATACTTATTTTATACTCTGATCACTTCTCTTTTTTGTCTCTCCAACAAATGAGCTTCACGAAGTAGCGTGGGATAATGTAAAGCCTAGCTCGCTTCTCCTTTTGGACACTCCTTCCTGGTGCTTGAACCTTGCGTTGTATCTGCGGTGGTGAAGAAAAGCATCCCATGCCTATGAGTTCTCTCCTCTTGCCACTTTCAGCAAAGATACTAGAACAAGAAAAACCAGATATGTCAGATTTATTTCTTCTATTTTTCTCAAATTACACTCACTTTGTGAATAACAAGTTGTCCAAGTTAAAAAAACTGTATATATATATACCAACCAATTGAATGGGACGATTCCACATTCACTAGGGAACTGTACCAATGCTCTTGAGATAGATATTTCTGAAAATCAGTTGAGTGGATTCATCCCTAGGCAGTTGGGTTACCTTTCCACCGTACACATGTGATTTGTAAACTTAACTAAAATACTCCAAGTGAAACAAAATTATATAAGATTTGCGGACTCAATGCCACTCATAAATTCCTAACATTATCTAAATGAATTTAGAACTATTATGTTCATAGTACTTCATTAGGGCTAAAATACTTATGTATCCTTTTAAAATTCTAGGTATTTATAACAACCACATGGAGACTCTAGGTTCAATACTTGTCGAACGAGAAAAATGTATATCAGCTCCAATTGTTGAACGCTGGAAATATCATAGAAGGATTAACGAAAACATGGTTGCTCTTAAAAAGAGACTAGAAGCATTAAATAGCCGAAAGGGAGACATAGAAGCAAGAATGAACACGGAGCTTGTGTCAAGAGAAACAATGCTCAAAATTGAAGTTAAACTTTGGCTAGAAAGGGTGGAAAATATTAATGCTGAAATAAAGATCATTCAATAAAAAATTCAAAAGGTGAAATTCTTCTCTCGCGCTGGTCTTGGGAGAAATGTAGTTATGAAGATAGCAGAGGTGGAACAGCTTCGTGAAAGCGGCGAGTTCACCAGTAGTTTGGTCATATCACTTCCACAATCTGGAGATACATCGCCAACAACAAAGTTATCAGGCGGAGGAACTGCATTCAAAAGAAAAATAGAGGAGATCTGGGAAAGCTTGATAGATGTTGAAGTTACAAAGATTGGAGTTTATGGGATGGGTGGAAGTGTCAATGTTTAAGGCTCCGTTTTGAATCTGAATTTTGAGGGAAGAAAAATTGCATAGAAAAGATCAAGGAAAAAGAAAAAAGAAAATTTTTTTCCTAAATTTTTATAGAATTTTCTTTTGAAACTTTTAGCTTTACAAATTAATATGTCAAAATTTTATATACTAAAACATGATATTAAATTGAACTCTCACTTTTCTTGAAAAAAAAAAAATTATTATTTTTTGTTTGAATCCAAACAGGAGAAAATGATATCCCTTGGAATTTTTTTTTTCTTTTCTCCGAAAATCTAAGTTCCAAACGGAGCATAAAGAACCTGAGTTCAAGGAGCTTGAAGTAGGAGTAAGCTATAAACCTGCTAACCCGAGTAACAACAGGATCAAATTCGAATTTACGCCTAGTACTCGCTTTTAAAACTTATTTTCACAAATACCTGTTTTCAATTTTTCTTTCAAAAATACCCATTTTTCTGGTCCATATTTCATATGTAAAATATGAACGGTATATATTTACAATATAAATATTTACCACAGTTTATATTTTCATTATAAATTTGACATATGGTATACATTGTAAAATGTGTGTCAATTTGTAGTATAATTTTTATTTTATGAAATATAGACCACGGTATATATTTAATACATGAAATGTATACTAATATATATTTCAAGTGTAAAACAATAGTGGTCTATATTTCTCCTAAAATGGTAAAAAGAGGTATTTATGAAATAAAAATAAAAATGGTATTTATGGAAATATGATTTTGAAACGGGTATTTATAAACTTTTTCACACTTCTCAATGGCCTTTGGATCATTTGTTTGGGCCTGCTCTTTTGAATTCGGCAAAGCCCAAAAACCAAAGGGTTACATTTTCAACTATTCCAGTGTGGGCCGTACGTGTCAGTAAATTCTTAAATTCAAGAAACCCTGGGCTTTAGTAAGTATCCTCTTGGCAGCTTAATCTTCTTTATCTTCTAATCTTTTGGTGCCGTCAGCTTCAAACAAGACCATTGACCTTTGTATCCCTCTCCTGGTTGTGTCTCTCTCTCATAGCCGACAACCATAGTGTTTGATCTCGTCATCTCCATCTAAATCCCTCTTTTATGGGTTATTTCGACTACAGTTTTGTGTGGATTACTAAATTACTGTGATTTATAACTTTGAATCTCTGGTTACACTTTTACTCTTTCTCAAAGCGTTGCGGATTAATGGATTTTTTTTTTCTGTGCTATGTTTAGACTAATAGGGATGTAGAAAACAATTATTTGTTTGTATTATTTTAAACTTATTTTGATTTACAATGATTACATAGTTTTGAAGAGCTATCAGCTTTTGTACATGAAACTTTCAATTTTGGTTGTCGTTTAAAACTGACTGAAACTGGCCTAATGTAGGCCAGTTATTTCAAGTACTAATACTAGTCGGTAGGTTTTCGGTTTGTCTACCCACAAACTGAAAAGTGGGATTTGGACAGTATTTAAAAACCGACCAAATGGACCAATGATCACCCTTAGATTTTTTTTAGATTTTTTTTTGTATCTTTTTTCACTGCTTATTGATTTTGTTTTAACTGTGCTCATCCATATGTACTAATGATGAACCTTCTTTATTTTATTCATTGATAACTAAATCAATTCAGGTTAATTTGGTTGGTAATTTATTTGGTAACCGGTGATTTGTCAAAAGTTCCAAAAAAATGGTGATTTGTCAAAAGAAATTTATACTACTAAAAAACGTAAAACAAATTTAATGTCCTACACAAAAGCTGCTATCTGCATTTGTATGATAGTCCAACATAAAAGGATAATGCATGCACCAGTTTTGAATAATAACATATCAACTGAGCACATGAACTCAACTCGGACATAAAACGGGGAAGGGTAGCATACCTTAACCAACCGACAAAACTAATTGTTCTTTGAAGCACAATTTGAAACCACAGATTTTATCGGAGATCTTAAGTTTGCCCGTTGAACAATGTTAAATTATTTTGATCTTTGATGAATAAAATTCAGAAACATAAAGAAGCTTTAAGTTTCAAGCTAATTAAGCAAATGATAACCAATAAAACTATTTCCTTACATTATTTGTTTTTGCTTGAATTAATTCCCTTAAATTAATTTAATCTGGGTGATCAGTGATCGATGCATATCCAATAGAGGAAATCTGATATTATATGATAAAGTTTCCAAAACAAAATTAAAAATCTTCCGGACTTTTGAACATTTTGAAAAATAAAACTATTTTTACTCTTTTAAAAAATATTTATAAAAATATCACTTTTTATTAATTAATGAATTATCTGAGGTAATTAGTCAAAAGTTATTTGAGGTAATCAGATTAGTTATCTCAAATAACTCTTCATACTCCAAATAACTTGATTGCTTGTGTCGAATACTCTTTTGAAGAAACTATTTTCCTATATACTGTTAAAAAGTGGTATGTTTCTAAATAAATTTGGATTTCTCCAAAATTTGAGCAAATTTGATTTTTTATGGCATTTTTCCAAAAACAATGGAAAAAATTCCAGAATTTAAAATTGTTCTGAAAAATCCCAGATTAATTATAAAAATACCACTTTTAAAAGTATTTAGAAAAATACCACTTTTATTGATTGATGAAATACTTAACGTAACTTGAACAGTTACTTCAAGTAATTGGATTGGTTACTCGAAGTAACCTAACTCGTTACTTTCAGTATTTGAAGTAAAATGGTATTTTTCTAAATATTTATTAAAAGTGTTATTTGTCTAATAATTATTTGAAAACGTGATACTTTTCTAAATCGGGATTTTTCAAAAAAATCAGTGATTTTTCAATTTTTGGTATCTTGGGCTTGGAATTGTGTAAATAGCCCAAAAAATTTAAACCTATTCATGATTTTTTTAATTTTTTGGACTGGGGGAATGGATTACTATAAGAAGCCCTATCCAATATAATGATAGAAAATTTG